>LGRX02003092.1:0-27022 GCA_001247695.2 Cymbomonas tetramitiformis | reverse complement strand
CGTGATGGATTCACTTTATATGGTGAAAAGTGGCACCCCTTTTCTGGCGACGAGTAGAGTTGCAGCACTCGAACCGAGATACGAACAAGACTCATTTATGCTTGTGCAATCGTTTGAAGGCTCTGGCGATAATAGATTAATTTCGGGCATGAACACCTCAGCAAGCGGTTCGCCAATTCAATTGGATCTTACTATTCAAAAAACCGCGGTTGGTGCTATTACGCTCCAGGCATTTACTTTTGTGGAATCGGGCTACAATCTTGTGATCAATCCTGGCGGATCTGTGTCTCTTGTAAATTATGAATGAATGAAAAAGTAATGAATTGTATAATACAGAAAAAACTATTTAAACAAATAAATATTGTATATTATAGATCATGAACTCATCGGTCATTGATTATGGTTCTCAAATTTACACGAAAATTATTGATAACGAAACTGGAAGAATCCTAAAATTTGTAAAATCACCCGAATACAATAGAGAACAGAGAAATAAATCTTATCAAAACGAAGCAGTCAAAAACAAACAATTGAAATCGCAATTTATGAAGCGACTTGAGAAGTTAGAACTAAATAGTAAAGTTTTAAGAGCATCTGTAATTAGACACGATTTAAAAGCAACAGATATCAAACCCTTGTACGATCACCTTGTAAAACAATATGAAAATGATTATGACAAAAAAGTAATTCTCAAACAACGATTTAACATAATTGTAAACTGTATCATTAAAGTGCAGTCTCAAATTTGAAAATTTCAGAAATATTATAGGGCGGATTCAAAAAAACATAAAAATAGAAATATGATATATACAAAAAACACTTTAAGGAAATAATTTCTGTATATATTATAAAATGAACAACTCGACTGAAATTAAAATGTTCGCTAATATAACAACGATGCAATATAAAACTATCAACGATAAACTATATTTCAAAACAAATAATGGAAAACGGTATAGACCGATATTCAACAAGAAGGATAACATTCAACCCGCATTTACCAAGCTAATCAAATCTAACTCAAATCTTCCATTACCAAATACCAATTTTGATTATGTATTTGACTCTTCAAAAAACAAATTTATCAAACGCAGCAAAGTTTTGGATAATCGATCTAAAACTGGTAAACTCACCAAGAAATACAAAGATTTTGAAATCAAGGATAATAAACTTCAACTTAAACAGGATTTTTCCGATAAAGCAAACATCATTGCCCGAAATTACCGTAAATATAAAGCGAGAAAAGCTTTACTCACACCCGTCGACAGTGCTTTTAATAGTAGCTTTGAGGTTTACACAATCGATGTTGATTACTTCAAAGGCACAAAAGTAGTAACAGCTCAAGAGGTCATCAACCATATTCAAAATACGACCATATTTTACCAAATCAACCAAATACTCATCAAGGTACTGAAAACAGGACCCAGGAAAATATTTCCATCTTTCAAAATTAGGGTATACAATACACAACATCAAATGATTGATAATATTACTAAAAGCATAAAAGCTCAAATTTGTAACACACCAAACGACTTTTTTCAATATCTATTTGCTAAAATGGACGGTCTGTTAATGGAGATGGAATATGTATATACTATTGAAGTTGAACAATTGTTTTTGAGTGTGTCGAAATACAATGCGATCCGCGGGTCTTCATACAAGCCAATTCCCGAATCTATCAAAAACAAAAAAGCAATTGTCAATATCAAAAATGATGATAAGTTTTGTTTTATCTGGTCAGTATTAGCTTCTATGTATCCCGTTGAAAAAAATAGTGAAAGAGTAAGCAAATATATAGAACATTTTAATAAACTCAAGTTTAATAAAAAAGATTTCCCGATGGAAGTCAATGGCTGTCATATTTTGAAATTTGAAAAAGATAACGAGCTGTGTATTCACATATATACAAGCGAACCCGATGGTAAAGACATTAGACCCTTAAGAGTCAGCAATCAACCATTTGATAAGATCGTGCAATTATTTTATTATGATAATCATTATTCCTACATAAAGAATTTCAACCGATTTTGTGGAGATGGTCAAAACCAGAAATGTCACAACTGTCCAAGATGTTTAAAATCTTTTCGATGATTACCCAATGGCACCAGAACATATGAATATCAAAGAAACAGAAATTAGCGATTATTCAAAAAGTATATTACACAAGACTGGTAGCAAATTTGATAAGAACAACAAGAAACTTGTATGTACACTGTATGACAAGCATAAATATGTGGTACACATAGAAGCATTAAGGTTCTACTTGGAACATGGGTTGAAGTTGAACAAAGTACACAGAGCTATCAGTTTCAAACAAAAGAGATGGTTGAAGCCATACATTGATTACAAATCTTGGAGTGAACGCCGTATTTGATATTTTCGCGTTCCTTTTCGAAAAAGCTGAATATGATTCAAACCCAATGGTAAGCTCTTTAGATAGTTTACAATTTGCAGACATACCCAGCGATGGTACGATTCAAGGATCATTTTCTGGTTTAACACAAAATACCGAATATTATCTACAATTAGTAGCCCGTGATAAAACATTTTTTAATACCTATTCCCAAAATAAGACTCAATCAATACTGTTTCATCCATTCACAACAACTTCGGTTTTGACTATTGACCCATACATTTTGACAACGACGAATATAACGGCAACGACCGTGTGTGTGTATGATTAATCCTTTCTGGCTCACCCGATATTCCCTGATATTCCAAGGTAGTAGCCTTACAGATTCCATCAATTTTCATCAATTTTCATCAATTTTCATCAATTTTCATCAATTTTTCATATCTTTCACATATATGACCAATATTCTCACAAATAAGCATATCAAGGACCGAGCACATCGAAGATGTACGAGCGTCCTTACGGAAAACTCGTCAGAGTTTTCCATTCTAAAAGTCTGTATCAAAATTTAGTTAAAATTTACGGTTCAATGTGATTTAAACATTAACTAAAAATTGTTCGAAAAAAGTTACGAAAATGAAAAAAATTCCTGTCATTCCGTTTCGTTCGCCCGAGGTAGTCGCATCGCTTCGCATCGAGGTAGGGTTTGGTTTGGTTTCCCTAAAAGTCCTAAAGCCCTAAGTCCTAAATTCCTAAGTCCTAAAAGACCTAATTCCTAAAAATATTATTATATCTTGTAATGACCATAAGCCAAAGTATGAATTCCATCCTCTAAGATATACCTTTTATCATCGTAACACGCCAAAGCTTTCTTTTTCTGTGTTATACTATAATTTGTACACGCATAACTTCGAATCGATTTAACTTCTTTGGTAATTTCTTTTTGTTCGAACAATGCTTTTGTATAATCTTCGTATTTGATATTTTTCTTTACAACAGTCTTGCTGATCCCTTTGAGAGTTTTCTTTTCACAAAATTCATCATTTGTATTGTATGTTTGATATGCATATACTTTAGACCTTAATGCTGTGACTTTGGACATCATTGCGAAAACAGGTTTTTTGTCATCATCTTCTTGAATACATTCATCTTTGAAGTATCCCACTTGTTTCGCTCTTGTTTTGGAGTATAGCATATGATCTTTTGGGTAATTGCTTGTATCATAAGAGTTTTCCATTTCCTTCATATCCATGTATACATCATCGGTTTTGATGTTCAAAACAAATGAATCTGTATCGGTTAATACCAAATTCACATTTTCCTTGTATCTGGGTTTTAATGTATCATAATAGAAGGAATACATATGAATCTTTGATAAATCTAATACTGCAACACCACAGTAAATTGGTTTGTTCAAATTTACAGTTGTTGTATTCATTTGTAAGATTCTAAAATTCTCACCTCCTATGTTTTCTATCACTTTCTGGTATTCAGGTTTTGAACTGTATTTGATAAACTGCTTTTCATCTAAAACAAATTTCAAGGTAGTTCGATCACGAACGTTCTCCATCGTTTTACCAAATACCGAATTGTTCATTAATTTGTAAAAATCCTTTTCAAAATCAAACTGACACTTTGCTCGCATATTTGTATTGTAATCAATGTATGGCTTCAACCATCTCTTTTGATTGAAACTTATAGCTCTGTGTACCTTTTTCAACTTCAACCCATGTCCCAAGTAAAACCTTAATGCTTCTATGTGTACCACGTATTTATGCTTATCATACAATGTACATACAAGTTTCTTGTTGTTCTTATCAAATTTGTTAGATGTCTTGTACAAAATGCTTTTTGAATAATCGCTAATTTCTGTTTCTTTTATATTCATATGTTCGGGTGCCATTGGGTAATCATTGTGTAAATCGTGTAGTTCTTTTGGATATTCGAGATCAACCTCTAAAACATATCCAGTATCACTGTCCTCATTATGATTCTTGATAATGGTTTTCCATTCTTCAGTTGGTTTTTCGTGTGTCCATTCAAAACCTCCACAAGGTAATGGTCTAACCATTGCGTGACCATACAAATTGTTCGCATCTACATACATTAGATAATTGCTATCTTTTTCTTTGTCGTAATCAGGTAAGTATTTATTGTTCGCTTCAACATTTCTCAAGACTGCTTTTGATATTCCTCCGCGAATTCCTTTCTCAAAAAACATATACATATCATTATCTGTTAATAAGTCGAGTTCAACATTTGTATGTTTTAACATCGAATCCCACGCCAATCCTGGTGTGCCTACATAAAAGCACGGGTCTAATCCGTATGTTTGCATTGATAGTTCCCTAAATGTTTCCATTACATCTGCCAAACCATAAACATCTCGATCTAAATACAAATCGTGAAATTGTTCAAAGTTTTGTATATTGAATGCATCGATTGTCTTCATCATATTATCATATGTCTTATCGTTCATATTTGATTGTGTCATATTATTGTAGAATGTTTGTCGGTCTGGAACCGATTCAACAAATTTTTCATATGTATCGAACCACTCGTAAGGAAATTCTCCCTTTTGACAAATGAGTTTGAATTTTTCAGGTTCGCTTGTAATTCGTTTCATATTTACTTTCTTGCTTTCGGGTAGAGCGGATATCAATGTTTCTAAACTCGCCATTTGGAATGCCATTGTATCCATAAATTGATAGCTATTCAACTTTAGTGTTTTGTAATTTTCACTATTTTGAGCTATTACGGAGATTCGATTTTTATCGCCTCCTAATATATCAAATGCTTGTATTATCATCCGCAGGTCATAATTTAAATTGTGAAACATTATCGGGATTGTTTCTTGCTTTGGACAACATGCTTTCAAATTACATCTTTCGTGGGCGGGTCCTCTGTAATTCCCTGTATAATGGCAATGATCTCGAACTTTATCCGTTTTTATTTCTTGATTACAGAATCTACAAGTGTTGCAAGTGTTATGATGCTCTTGTTGAGTTGGTGTTAATGGTTTCATTGCATCTTTCCAAGTATCTTTAGCTTCCTTGATTTTGAATTTCAAATGACTTTCTATCTTCATTATGATTTTAACAAAATGTTCGTTTGCATCAAGTCCTTTATATTTATATGTCAAGGGGATATTTAGATCGATATCGCTTTTAATGAAAATCATGTACGAGGGTGGTAGGTGTTTTGTGTCTTTTGATGTATTACTATTTGTTTTAGGATTTTTTGAATTGATAGATTCGAAGTCAGCATACAATACTATCGGTTTTTTGTTTTGTTTTTGAAATCCTTTGAACCTCAATTTAGTATTTGAATCATCTTCAATCAAAACAGTTTCATTATTAGCACCTTCCATCTCGGTATAAACCTTTTTGGGCATTATTACTTTTTGTTTTACATTTAGATTTCTGCAATCTTCAATATGTTCATTTAGTTTTTCAATGTATCGAAAAGATTTTAAACATCTTGGACAGTTGTGACATTTCTGGTTTTGACCATCTGCACAAAATCGGTTGAAATTCTTTATGTAGGAATAATGATTATCATAATAAAATAATTGCAAGATCTTATCAAATGGTTGGTTGCTGATTCTTAAGGGTCTAATGTCTTTACCATCGGGTTCGCTTGTATATATGTGAATACACAGCTCGTTATCTTTTTCAAATTTCAAAATATGACAGCCATTGACTTCCATCGGGAAATCTTTTTTATTAAACTTGAGTTTAGTAAAATGTTCTGTATATTTGTTTACTCTTTCACTATTTTTTTCAACGGGATACATAGAAGCTAATACTGACCAGATAAAACAAAACTTATCATCATTTTTGATATTGACAATTGCTTTTTTGTTCTTGATAGATTCGGGAATTGGCTTGTATGAAGACCCGCGGATCGCATTGTATTTCGACACACTCAAAAACAATTGTTCAATTTTATAAGTAAATAAATAATCACCGTTTTCCATGAGTTGAGATATAGATTCAAACAAATATTTGAAAAAATCATTTGGTGTGTTACAAATTCGGGCTTTGATACTCTTGGTAAAAACTTCCGTTATTTTAGGTTGAATAAAGAAAAGCTTAATCTTGAATGATGGAAATATTTTTTTAGGACCATCTCGTAAAACCTTTCGTAAAACCCGTTTAATTTGATGAAATATGTCAGTGTTTTGGATATGGCTTAGTACATCATTCGTGGACAATGCTACGGGTGTAATCCACTGCTCATCGAGTTGTAACATATCTGTCCATCGATAGTCCTCTAAGTCTCTACCGAGATTCATATCGATTATGTAAACCTCAAAGCTACTATTAAATGCACTGTCGACAGGTGTAAGTAAAGCTTTTCTCGCTTTATATTTACGAAAATTTCGGGCAATGATGTTTGCTTTATCGGAAAAATCCTGTTTGAGTTGAAGTTTATTATCCTTGATTTCAAAATCTTTGTATTTCTTGACAAGTTTACCAGTTTTAGATCGATTGTCCAAAACTTTGCTGCGTTTGATAAACTTGTTGTTTTTAGTATCAAATACATAATCGAAATTGGAATTTGGTAAAGGTAGAGTTGGATTATATTTGATTAGCTTGGTAAAGTCGCTTCTTATATTGTTTTTAGAATTGAAGATAGGTCTATACCGTTTGTCATTATCAGATTTGAAATATAGTTTATCGTTGATTTCAGCAATTTTTGGATCTCCAATATATCATTTTCCAGCCCAAAATTTTCTTAATTAGGGTGCTTTTGTCCGCGTCTCGAGGGGAAAGCCAGCGCTGGCGTATTTTCTTTTTCTTAAAATTTTGGCAAAAATCCAGCGGCTGTTTTCTTATAGGTGCGTTTTCTTATACCCCGGGTTTTACTGTATCGTGTGCCCTATTCGAGTACTCCGCAAGTGAGCATGGAACTGCTTTGTCGGAAAGGCGGTGCCAGGCCAAAAGTTTCCAAAACTCTTTCTTTTGGACATATTGGAGTTCGGGTTATTTAATTGTCCCCGTGACATGGTCCACTTCAGGTTTAGCGGTCACAGCAATGGTATTCTTTTTTGAACTTGATGGACGGTACATGCTAGCTTCCGGAAGAGCGTGTAAATATAATTCCTCCTTCATTTCCTGTCTAGCGCGCCAGGCGCACCGCCATGAGGCAGCAGCTCTCGCTGCGCTGTCTCGGGCTGCGTGACGCGCCGCTGCCCCACCAGGCACACCAGACGCATGGTGCCTGGGGGTAGCGCGCAGCGTGTGCACCGCGTCCAGGCGCATCGGGCCTCCTTGCAGAGGTTGATGCGCGTGCCTGGGAGCAGCACACCGCGCACGCATGCCCCGCCGCCGAGCGCGGAGCGCCGCACCCACACTCGGGGTGTTGATGAGGCCGGCGAGCCCCAACCTCCGGGCGGAAATTTCAATATCTGGAAATCAAAAAGACATTTATGTTTTACAAACAAGAAAAGGAAAGAAATCAATGATATCATTATGAATGGTCGACCAGGTGATTGTTTGGATATAGAATGTACAGACCAAGATTTGAAAGCGAAAACAAAAAGATTGATGTATTCGATAAAGACAATAAAAAACTTGCATCAATTGGTGATATCAGATATAAAGACTACCCAACATACATTTTGGAAAAAGGTTTAGAATATGCAAATGAACGTCGAAGATTGTATAGAATTAGACACAAGAATGATTTAAATATAATTCAAAGTCCTGGTTATTTAAAGAATTACACACATTAGTCAGAAAATGAACAAGGAATTGAAATTAGAATTTGCTGATTGGAAACAATCAAAAGAAAATGATTTTGAGAACTTCGATGATATCGTCCAACAAGTCTTGGATAAGAATGAGTCGTTTATGGTCAATGGAAGTGGTGGGTTTGGGAAAAGCTATTTATTGAAGATGTTCAAAAATGAACTTGATAAACGAAATATGAAATCAGCGATTCTTGCACCGACAAACAAAGCTGCTCTTAACATTGGAGGAACAACAATCCACAAGTTTTTAGGAATTGGACACGACAGTAAAATCTGTTCGAAAATGTTGAAAAAGTTAAAGAGTATGGATTATGTCTTATTGGATGAGATCAGTATGGTTGGGTTTACACTACTTGGATTCTTACAATTAGCAAAGCAACAATGTCCTAATTTGAAATACATATTTTTTGGAGACTTCAAACAATTACCACCAGTATGTGAGGAAAATTACGATTACGAAACTTGTTATTTGATGAAATACGGGATTTTCGTTCATTAATTCTTGAACTTTTAATACAAGAGCATCTAAAGTATAATATCCTTCGGGAATGTAGTTTGCTAAAAATTTATCATATGGCGTATTATTAACTAAATAATGTTCTGTCCAGAGAATAGCATCGTTAACTCCTTCTCTAATATTCACAAATGTGTTCGCTATAGTAAACTTCGATAAACAAGCACGACTTACATTGTTAATTGGTGGATTCAAATGAATCGTCATTTTACTTTTGTTTTCGTGATCTTGTCTGTGTACTGAATTGATATGTATATAATGTTTTGTCATCTTTTTATACTATAATGCAAGATTTTAAAAGTTTAGTATCATTATCCCACTATCATTTTTAGTAAAATTTGGAGTTCGTTTTAATGACATTGTTAAGTTTCGATATTCAAATATTAGATGAAAGTCTATATGAATTCGCAGATGATGCACACGATAATTTTACTTGTACTATTATTATAGAGACACACCAACCTAAAGATGAAATCCAAGAACGTAACACTTTGCTTTTCAATAAACAAGGTTATAAGTTTGCTCATCCTTGTTAAAAAAATAATATATTGATATAATATATAAATCAAATATGTCTGGTATTCCAAAATCTCTAATTCCAAATCAAAAAGTTAAGAGTATTCCTCTTAAAAAGAAAATTATCGAACTTTTACCTGCAAATTCAAGTGCAGCAACTCAATACTCGCCGACATCAAATAGCCGTATCACTTTTAATATTCCAGCTTACGAAAATTGTTCCTTAGACATGTCTCAAACATTTTTGCGATTTTTGGCGACATCGACCAGTGCAAACAATCTCTTTAAAGACGGTATCCCAGTTTTCAATAGAATTTTGATAAAATCAGGTAACGGTTCTGTGATCGAAGACATAACAGACTTCCATATTCTTGAGCGAGTTTTTAATCTTTTGAAAGACACTACTTCGAAATCGGTGGACGATACTTTAGAGGGTTATTATGATTCTAAAATAGACTCGACTGCATTAGCCACAAGCGATGTCGGAACTCTTCAAGCTGCGGGTCGTACGTATATAAAACGATTGGCGAGCGGTCTTTTTTATAATGAGAATTCTCTTCCTTTGCATTTGATGAGCGGCGGGGGTGGATTCGCTATGAGTATTGAACTCTATCTTAATACCAGTCGTGAATCAATGAAAGAAACAGCGGCTACTGGGACTGCAATGGCTTATTCTCTATCGAACGTAGTTATGCAATTGTGTGTAACCGAATTGGAAAGCGACGTTTGTGCTAAGTATGACCAAGCTCTGTGCTCTGGAGAAGCTTTGAAAATTCCCTTTAGCACGGTACGGAGTCATGTATCATCTTTGTCTGTACAAGGTGGTGCTACTGCAAATCATAATATTTTTGTCAGTGAATCGGTTCAAGATCTTCAAAAAGTGTTTACTGTATTCCGTGATTCAAGTGCTTCGTCTGCGGCATCTGTAAATGATTTTGTTCTACTTGGAGGTCAAGAAGCTGGGGTGAAATTAAACAGTTATCAATATCGCTATTCTACTAATTATTACCCAGCTCAGCGTGTCGACCTTCAAGGCGGATCGGTTCAAAGTTTGATGAACGTGATGGATTCACTTTATATGGTGAAAAGTGGCACCCCTTTTCTGGCGACGAGTAGAGTTGCAGCACTCGAACCGAGATACGAACAAGACTCATTTATGCTTGTGCAATCGTTTGAAGGCTCTGGCGATAATAGATTAATTTCGGGAATGAACACATCTGCAAGTGGCTCACCAATTCAACTGGATCTTACTATTCAAAAAACCGCGGTTGGTGCTATTACGCTCCAGGCATTTACTTTTGTGGAATCGGGCTACAATCTTGTGATCAATCCTGGCGGGAGTGTATCTCTTGTGAATTATGAATGAATTGTATAATACAGAAAAAACTATTTAAACAAATAAATATTGTATATTATAGATCATGAACTCATCGGTCATTGATTATGGTTCTCAAATTTACACGAAAATTATTGATAACGAAACTGGAAGAATCCTAAAATTTGTAAAATCACCCGAATACAATAGAGAACAGAGAAATAAATCTTATCAAAACGAAGCAGTCAAAAACAAACAATTGAAATCGCAATTTATGAAGCGACTTGAGAAGTTAGAACTAAATAGTAAAGTTTTAAGAGCATCTGTAATTAGACACGATTTAAAAGCAACAGATATCAAACCCTTGTACGATCACCTTGTAAAACAATATGAAAATGATTATGACAAAAAAGTAATTCTCAAAGAACGATTTAACATAATTGTAAACTGTATCATTAAAGTGCAGTCTCAAATTTGAAAATTTCAGAAATATTATAGGGCGGATTCAAAAAAACATAAAAATAGAAATATGATATATACAAAAAACACTTTAAGGAAATAATTTCTGTATATATTATAAAATGAACAACTTCACTGAAATTAAAATGTCCGCTAATATAACAACGATGCAATATAAAAACATCAAAGATAAACTATATTTCAAAACAAATAATGGAAAACGGTATAGACCGATATTCAACAAGAACGGACATGTTCAACCTGCATTTACCAAGCTAATCAAATCTAATCCAACTTTACCTTTACCAAATACCGAATTCGATTATCTATTTGATACTTCCAAAAACAAGTTTATCAAACCAAGTAAAGTTTTGGACAATCGATCTAAAACGGGTAAACTTGTAAAGAAGCGAAGAAGACGCGAGTTGCCACGACGACGCGGCCGCCACCCGATCCACTTATGCCCCGGATGGCACCGTCCAACAGCGCTCAGATACCAAACTTTTTCATGCCGATCCGAATCATCTTCCCGTTTTCTCCATGCACACCACACGAGATGGGAGACAAATACCGCATCATAATGCGTACGCGCTTATTCCTTTCGGCATTGCCAGGCAGACATTGTCAACTATAATGGCCGATCGCATGGATTCCTCGAAGCCGATATTGATTTCTCACAATGGCAGGATTGATAGGGGCGCCCATTACAGCAGCTCGTATATTTCTAGATAGTAGCGATGCGACATGATTCGTATATTATAGAATATAATTTGGATAGCCGTCCTGAGAATATCGGTGCAAGCCCCCAATAATTCTAGAATATTCTTGGTTGTAACACCTTGTAATAGAACATTTCTACTTGTAAATCTGAGCATTACGTATTGTGGGGTATTCAACTTCATACATCTGTGCGCATTTCAATAAGTAAACCCACCATTCCATGCGTGGGCCCTCGCGAGGGGGGCTCCAACCTCCGGTCTGGATATATTATTTATCTTTTGACTAATATATGTGTAACTCGTTGGATGTCACCCTTCTTGTATCCACCAATTACTGTATCGTCTAATTCTATTTCGTGTTCTGGATTTTCAACAATGTGTGTGTATGATTAATCCTTTCTGGCTCACCCGATATTCCCCGATATTCCAAGGTAGTAGCCTTAAAGATTTCATCAATTTTCATCAATTTTCATCAATTTTCATCAATTTTTCATATCTTTCACATATATGACCAATATTCTCACAAATAAGCAAAAATCCTCGATAACTTTCAAAATAATGCTTAAACCCTAAAAATTTTCGGTGATATCGAAAAATTAGACAATTTGATAAAAATGAAAATTTGGTGAAAAAATCTCAAAAATATTTTTTTTACTCAAAATAATGCTTAAACCCTAAAAATTTTCGGCAATATCGAAAAATTAGAAAATTTTAAAAAAATAAAATTTTTATGAAAAAACCTCAAAAATATTTTTTTTTACTCAAAAGTTACTTGAGAGTTACTTGAGAGTTACTTGAGAGTTACTTGTTACTTACTTGTTACTTACTTGTTACTTACTTGTTACTTACTCATTACTTACTTGGTACACACTGTCATACAGAGTACGACTATAATAGGGCGAGATTAGTACTCTGGTCGGGGACGACAGGTTTTGAGTAACTTTCTCATATGATACTCAAAATTCATTATTGATATATGAATCTTGACTAAAATTTGGCGAGCATTTCAAATATTATACTTAAAAGCAACAGTTCCGTTTCGTTTCGTTTCGCCCGAGGTAGTCGCATCGCTTCGCATCGAGGTAGGGTTTGGTTTCCCTAAAAGTCCTAAATTCCTAAGTCCTAAAAGACCTAATTCCTAAAAATATTATTATATCTTGTAATGACCATAAGCCAAAGTATGAATTCCATCCTCTAAGATATACCTTTTATCATCGTAACACGTCAAAGCTTTCTTTTTCTGTGTTATACTATAATTTGTACACGCATAACTTCGAATCGATTTAACTTCTTTGGTAATTTCTTTTTGTTCGAACAATGCTTTTGTATAATCTTCGTATTTGATATTTTTCTTTACAACAGTCTTGCTGATCCCTTTGAGAGTTTTCTTTTCACAAAATTCATCATTTGTATTGTATGTTTGATATGCATATACTTTAGACCTTAATGCTGTGACTTTTGTCATCATTGCGAAAACAGGTTTCTTGTCATCATCTTCTTGAATACATTCATCTTTGAAGTATCCTACTTGCTTCGCTCGAACTTTTGAAAACAGCATATGGTCTTTTGGGTAATTGCTTGTATCATAAGAGTTTTCCATTTCCTTCATATCCTTGTATACATCATCGGTTTTGATGTTCAAAACAAATGAATCTGTATCGGTTAATACCAAATTCACATTTTCCTTGTATCTGGGTTTTAATGTATCATAATAGAAGGAATACATATGAATCTTTGATAAATCTAATACTGCAACACCACAGTAAATTGGTTTGTTCAAATTTACAGTTGTTGTACTCATTTGTAAGATTCTAAAATTCTCACCTCCTATGTTTTCTATCACTTTCTGGTATTCAGGTTTTGAACTGTATTTGATAAACTGCTTCTCATCTAAAACGAATTTCAAGGTAGTTCGATCACGAACGTTCTCCATCGTTTTACCGAATACCGAATTGTTCATTAATTTGTAAAAATCCTTTTCAAAATCATGCTCACACTTTGCTCGCATATTTGTATTGTAATCAATGTATGGCTTCAACCATCTCTTTTGTTTGAAACTGATAGCTCTGTGTACTTTGTTCAACTTCAACCCATGTTCCAAGTAGAACCTTAATGCTTCTATGTGTACCACATATTTATGCTTGTCATACAGTGTACATACAAGTTTCTTGTTGTTCTTATCAAATTTGCTACCAGTCTTGTGTAATATACTTTTTGAATAATCGCTAATTTCTGTTTCTTTGATATTCATATGTTCTGGTGCCATTGGGTAATCATTGTGTAAATCGTGTAGTTCTTTTGGATATTCGAGATCAACCTCTAAAACATATCCAGTATCACTGTCCTCATTATGATTCTTGATAATGGTTTTCCATTCTTCAGTTGGTTTTTCGTGTGTCCATTCAAAACCTCCACAAGGTAATGGTCTAACCATTGCGTGACCATACAAATTGTTCGCATCTTCATACATCAAATAATTGCTATCTTTTTCTTTGTTGTAATTGGGTAAGTATTTATTGTTCGCTTCAACATTTCTCAAGACTGCTTTTGATATTCCGCCGCGAATCCCTTTCTCAAAAAACATATACATATCATTATCGGTCAACAGTTCAAGTTCGACACTTGTATGTTTTAACATTGCATCCCACGCCAATCCTGGTGTGCCTACATAAAAGCACGGGTCTAATCCGTATGTTTGCATTGATAGTTCCCTAAATGTTTCCATTACATCTGCCAAACCATAAACATCTCGATCTAAATACAAATCGTGAAATTGTTCAAAGTTTTGTATATTGAATGCATCGATTGTCTTCATCATATTATCATATGTCTTATCGTTCATATTTGATTGTGTCATATTATTGTAGAATGTTTGTCGGTCTGGAACCGATTCAACAAATTTTTCATATGTATCGAACCACTCGTAAGGAAATTCACCCTTTTGACAAATGAGTTTGAATTTTTCAGGATTGCTTGTAATTCGTTTCATATTGGCTTTCTTGCTTTCGGGTAGAGCGGATATCAATGTTTCTAAACTCGCCATTTGGAATGCCATTGTATCCATAAATTGATAGCTATTCAACTTTAGTGTTTTGTAATTTTCACTATTTTGGGCTATTACTGAGATTCGATTTTTATCGCCTCCTAATATATCAAATGCTTGTATTATCATCCGCAGGTCATAATTTAAATTGTGAAACATTATCGGGATTGTTTCTTGCTTTGGACAAGATGCTTTCAAATTACATCTTTCGTGGGCTGGACCTCTGTAATTCCCTGTATAATGGCAATGATCCCGAACTTTATCCGTTTTTATTTCTTGATTACAGAATCTACAAGTATTGCAAGTGTTATGATGCTCTTGTTGAGTTGGTGTTAATGGTTTCATTGCATCTTTCCAAGTATCTTTAGCTTCCTTGATTTTGAATTTCAAATGACTTTCTATCTTCATTATGATTTTAACAAAATGTTCGTTTGCATCAAGTCCTTTATATTTATATGTCAAGGGGATATTTAGATCGATATCGCTTTTAATGAAAATCATGTACGAGGTTGGTAGGTGTTTTGTGTCTTTTGATGTATTACTATTTGTTTTAGGATTTTTTGAATTGATAGATTCGAAGTCAGCATACAATACTATCGGTTTTTTGTTTTGTTTTTGAAATCCTTTGAACCTCAATTTAGTATTTGAATCATCTTCAATCAAAACAGTTTCATTATTAGCACCTTCCATCTCGGTATAAACCTTTTTGGGCATTATTACTTTTTGTTTTACATTTAGATTCCTACAATCTTCAATATGTTCATTTAGTTTTTCAATGTATCGAAAAGATTTTAAACATCTTGGACAGTTGTGACATTTCTGGTTTTGACCATCTGCACAAAATCGGTTGAAATTCTTTATGTAGGAATAATGATTATCATAATAAAATAATTGCACGATCTTATCAAATTTTTGGTTACTAATTCTTAAGGGTCGAATGTCTCTACCATCGGGTTCGCTTGTATATATGTGAATACACAGCTCGTTATCTTTTTCAAATTTCAAAATATGACAGCCATTGGCTTCCATCGGGAAATCTTTTTTATTAAACTTGAGTTTAGTAAAATGTTCTGTATATTTGTTTACTCTTTCACTATTTTTTTCAACGGGATACATAGAAGCTAATACTGACCAGATAAAACAAAACTTATCATCATTTTTGATATTGACAATTGCTTTTTTGTTTTTGATAGATTCGGGAATTGGCTTGTATGAAGACCCGCGGATCGCATTGTATTTCGACACACTCAAAAACAATTGTTCAACTTCAATAGTATATACATATTCCATCTCCATTAACAGACCGTCCATTTTAGCAAATAGATATTGAAAAAAGTCGTTTGGTGTGTTACAAATTCGGGCTTTTATGCTTTTAGTAATATTATAAATCATTTGATGTTGTGTATTGTATACCCTAATTTTGAAAGATGGAAATATTTTCTTTGGTCCATCTCGTAAAACCTTTTGTAAAACTTGGTTAATTTGATATAATATGTCGGTATTTTGAATATGGTTAACAACGTCTTGAGTAATTACTTTATCATCGTAGTAATCAACATCGATTGTGTAAACCTCAAAGCTACTATTAAATGCACTGTCGACGGGTGTGAGTAAAGCTTTTCTCTCACGATATTTCCTGTAATTTCGGGCAATGATGTTTGCTTTATCTGCAAAATTTCTTTTAGGTTGAAGTTTATTATCCTTGATTTCAAAATCTTTGTATTTCTTAACAAGTTTACCAGTTTTCGAACGATTATCCAAAACCTTGTTGCGTTTGATAAACTTAATGTTTGTAGTATCAAATAGATAATCAAAATTAGTATTTGGTAATTTTACATCGGGATTGCTTTTTACAATCTTGGTAAATGCAGATTGAATATTTCCTTTCTTGTTGAATATCGGTCTATACCGTTTTCCATTATTTGTTTTGAAATATAGTTTATCGTTGATAGTTTTGTATTCCATCTTTGTTATATTAGCGGACATTTTAATTTCAGTGAAGTTGTTCATTTATACATTATACAGAAACTATTTCTTTAAAGTACTTTTTGTATAAGTTATGTTTTTTTGAATTCGCCCTATAATATTTCTAAAATTTTCAAATTTGAGACTGCACTTTAATAATACAATTTACAATAGTGTTAAATCGTTCTTTGAGAATCACTTTTTTGTCATAATCATATTCATACTGTTTTACAAGTTGATCATACAAGGGTTTGATATCTGTTGCTTTTAAATCGTATCTCATTACAGATGCACTAAATACTCTACTATTGAGTTCTAACCTCTCAAGTCGCTTCATAAATTGAGATTTCAATTGTTTGTTTTTAACTGCTTCGATTTGATAAGATTGGTTTCGTTTTTCTCTATTATATTCAGGCTTTTTGATAAATTTAATAATTTTCCCAGTATCGTTATCGATCATTTTTGTGAGAGATGGGGACCCATAATCAACGATCGATGTGTTCATTATCTATAATATACAATATTTATTTTTAAATAGTTTTTTCTGTATAATATAATTCATTCGTAATTCACAAGAGATACACTCCCGCCAGGATTGATGACAAGGTTGTAACCCGATTCCACAAAAGTGTGGGCTTGAAGGCTCACGGTATTTGCAGTAGTATTGTGAAGTGTCAAATCAAGCTGAATAGGACTCCCGCTCGAAGAAGTGTTAATACCCGAAATTAATCTATTATCGCCAGATCCTTCGAACGATTGTACAAGCATAAATGAATCTTTTTCGTATCGTGGTACAAGATCAGCAGCTCTACTCGTAGCGAGGAAGGGCGAACCGCTTTTTACCATATACAAACTGTCGAGTACGTTCATCAAAGCTTGAGTAGAACCTCCCGACAAATCCGCTCTTTGAGCAGGGAAATAATTGGTAGAATAACGATATTGATACGAATTTACTTTTACAGATGTAGATGCAGAGCCGCCAAGTAAAACTATGTCATTCACGGTGGCTGTAGAAGCTTGTGTGCTGTTACGAAGAACTGTGAAAACCTTTTGAAGGTCGTGCACAGATTCACTGACGAATAAATTATGATTACTCGAAACGTCTCCACCCACGACTTGCAACGAAGATACGTGCGATCGGACAGTAGAAAAGGGAATTTTCAAGGCTTGCCCACTACACAATGCTTCATCATATTTTTGGCATACATCACTTTCAAGTTCGGTTACACAGAGTTGCATAATAACGTTTGAGAGTGCATAACTCATCGCAGTACCCCTCGTCGGCGTTTCTTTCATAGCTTCAATAGCGGAGTTAAGGTAAAGTTCAATTGACAAAGCAAACCCTCCGCCACCGCTCATAAGGTGAAGGGGAAGAGAATTCTCATTATAAAAAAGACCGCTCGCCAATCGTTTGATATACGTTCGACCAGCGTTTTGTAGTGTTGCAATATGAACAGTAGTACGGTTAGACGATTCGATTTTTTGATCGTAATAACCTTCTAAAACATCGTCCACAGATTTTGATGTAGTGTCTTTCAAAAGATTAAAAACTCGTTCTAGAAGATGGAAATCAGTAATATCTTCAATCACAGAACCGTTGCCTGATTTTATCAAAATTCGATTGAAAACTGGGATGCCATCCTTGAATAAATTATTTGCACTGGTCGATGTCGCCAAAAATCGCAAAAATGTTTGAGACATGTCTAAGGAACAATTTTCGTAAGCAGGCACATTAAAAATGATACGGCTATTTGATGTCGGCGAGTATTGAGTTGCTGCCGAACTATTTGCAGGTAAAAGTTCGATAATTTTCTTTTTAAGAGGAATACTCTTAACTTTTTGATTTGGAATTAGAGATTTTGGAATACCAGACATATTTGATTTATATATTATATGAATATATTATTTTTTTAACAAGGATGAGCCAAGCTATAACCATGTTTATTGAAAAGTAAATTATTTCTTTCTTGAACTTCATTTTTGGGTTCGTGTGTCTCTATAATAATCATTGCACTCCAGTCATCGTGAGTTTGATCTTGGAAAGCATTTCCATTTGAATCTTCTAATTTTATTTCGAAACTTGAAAGGGTTCCCTGTAAATCGTGCCATTCATACTGGCTTTGATTTGCATTAAAATGTATCCAAGAATATCGATTTACGTCTATAGGTATTGTACAAAATCGCTCGCTATGAAGCGTGCCTATAGTATTTGTTTGATTGTTGTGAGTTTGCCTTGAATTCGTCCCTAAAGTCGATGACGATACTATCAAATACGGTTGAGATTCTCTACCTGGTTGCAATGATGATAAAGTTCTTTCTTGAACGGTTTTGTTTGTAGCATTGAAAGATTTTGCTCTACCATCCAATGTTTGTGCTTGAACTATTGGGCTCAAAGTAACTTGAGAACTTGAAAATCCTAACATCGTCCATAATTGAGAGGATAACAACATCCAAAATTTATTGCCTGTCGATCCAGAGCCAATAATTGATATCGTAAAATCATCATTCAATGTTAATGTAAAGGTAGGTACGACTTCATTGCCAAATTGTCTTGAGTGGTTTTTATTTTGATTAATACTTGCAACATCATATACAGGATCTTCGTTCAATAATTCTTGAACTTTTAGAATAAGAGAATCTAAAGTATAATACCCTTCTGGGATGTAATTTACGAAAGATTTGCTTTGAACATTTGTTACACCGCCCGTCGTTGTTGAATAGTATTCGGTCCAGGTAACGGCATCATTATCGTCTTGTCTAATATTAAAGAAAGTGTTCGCTATAGTAAACTTCGATAAACAAGCACGACTTACATTGTTAATTGGTGGATTCAAATGAATTGTCATTGAACTCTTGTTTTCGTGATCTTGTCTATGTACAGAATTGATATGTATATAATGTTTAGTCATCTTTTTATACTATAATGCAAGATTTTAAAAGTTTAGTATCATTATCCCACTATCATTTTTACTAAATTTGGGTGTTCTTTTCAATGACACATGAGTTACTGGTTTTTCTAATACCATTGTTTCTGATATCGGTTCTTCTACCATTGGTTCTGATATCGGTTCTGATATCGGTTCTTCTATCGGTTCTTCAGGTATTTCTTCTTTAACGGTTTCTTTTGATTTCTTGAGATTCTCTTTCCGTTCTATAGCTCGTTCTTTCCGTACCTGAGATGCTCTCTGTCTTGCTATTTTTAATTGTTCGAGTTTAGCGTCACTCATTGTATATTTACGTTTTGATTTCAAAGAGTCTATAGTATTTATTTCAGTATTATTTTCAACCATTTCAGCATTATTTTCAGTATTTTCAGGAATATTTTCCATTTTAATATAACCACAGAAATTAATTTTGATTTTCGTCTATAATAATAAATTCATCAAAACATTTACGGAATTTCGAAGGATGTTCTTTTTTGGGGTGAAGGTCGATTAACAAGAAACTGTGTGGTTCTTTCGTCGCGTAGTTGTATACCTTATAAAATGTTTCTTCGTCAATCTCACCTGCCACTGATTCAAAGCACTCTTTTAGCTCAGCTTTGTCTTTCATCGAAAACAAAATGAGACTTGTACAGTTGTTTTTTACAGTTCGTGGGCAACCTCCGTACTGGCTCTTATAATTCTGTATCGCTGTGAACACTTGGATTCCTAATGCCGAGCCTTCGGGAAATGGTGCTATATGCCTATGTCTTGTTATAAGATTTAAAAACTTTTGACAACGAAACAATGGAGTGCTTTGGCAGTCATCGATAAATAAATAGCAATTTACTCTTTCACCATTCCATTTGTGTGTTGGTTTCTCAAAACCTTCAGGAGTCAAAAACTCAAGCATCAAGTCTGGTTCGATGTCATCTATATATATATTTCGATTATTCAATTTTGATTGTAACAAATTCCATCGTTTCATATCTTCGTGATATTTTAGATACAAATCACGCTCTTCTTCACATTTTGAAATGATATCTTCAATCACGATTTCTGGTGTGTCAGGCTGATAAACATCATCTTGATCGATATCCAAATTCTTCATTAATTTTTTATTAGAATCGAATGTGGTCGATATTACAAAAATTCTCATAGCTTTATCTTCTTTCTTTAACATTCTAAAGTAATTTGTTATTGCTGTGCTTTTGCCGCTATTCCTTTTACCTATACATACCAGATTCTGCATAGGATTCAACATATGTTTAGATGTCTTTATAGGACACGAGTTCCCTTTTGGTATCTCGATTTTCATATCATTTACGATAAGAGTTTTCATATTTATTATATTGCAATATTATATATATAAGAACAAAATGGCTTCAAGACGAAGAAACATAATGTTACCCGATGAATCAAATTTTGCGAGTAGTGGAATGCAAACATATGAACCACCAGCTGAAAGAAAATTGACTGATACTGTGAATCCGCATCTTCACGATATTCCAAGCTATCATCCAAGTAATTATGGGCAACGAAAAAATAAAAGGACACAACAACAAAACGACGATATTGAAACTCCAACACAAGAGCCTATATTTGATGAGGACGACGAAGAAATTCCTGTTATAGAAAAGGCTCCTGAAACAAAACAAGAAAAATCCTTTGTTGCACGATTAGCTTCAAAATTCGCTTACACAAATGACTCAAATATGATACCCACGGGATACAAGTTTGACCGTGCATTATCAAACAGATATATCAAAGTTTTTCACAACCCTGTATCGAACCATACAATTACTTCGTATAGAGGAACTCAACTCCAAGGAACGTTGAAAGATGCATATGTTGATCTAAAAAGTGATCTTGATATTTTGTTAGGAAATTTCAATAGTTCGCAAAGAATTGATGCATACAATCAACATTTTCAGCAAGTGAAAGATAAATACAAAGATTCAAAACATTTATTGGTAGGACACTCTCTCGGTTCTACGTCAGCTTTAGCAATAGCGAAGAAAAATAATGTGGACAGCTATTCAATTAACACAGGTCACGGGCTTGGTAACATTGATATCGCAAATCAATTAAAATATAATATAGGCTGTATGTTTTCAACTTGTGCGAAACACGAAGAAGAATTGAATGTTTACGACCCGATTTCTGGATTAGGACATCTCGATTTTACTACAAAGAAACACTGGTATTTTGATACAAAACATATACATAGTCTACCAAATAAAATATTGTATTAAAGTAAATGTCAATGATTTATAAAGCACGTCGGCAATCAAATCCTCCTACCATGTTTGGTATTCCAAGCTATCAACAAAGAACATTGATACACGAAGATGAATTTTCTATTGAAGTTATTCCCGAAAATATTAGTACAAATTCGGTAGTTATCAATTTAAATGATTTTGAAGATTTCGAAACAAATGATTTATCCAAATATAAGATCGATGTACAATTGATTGAAATATAATCTAAGTATATTGTAAATAGATGTCTTTAACAATCAATAATATAACGAATTCGAATTTTTTATTTACAGGTAGTTTAACAAATTGGTTACCCGAACCATTCCATTTGAACAATACATACCCTTTGTATTATACACAATCAGCAGCTAATAATGCAAGTCCTATGAATTCAAGCCATACACATACAATAAATGGTATTGATTATTTTATGCCAAATTCAGACGGGTCTTTTACATTGTATCATAATAATTATAATGCAGGTAGTTCGACATATAAGCTTCGTAGTACTATCACCAACGATTTGACTCAACAAGTTGTTATTAAAGAATTGATATTTGAATATCCCACATTATATATTTCAAATATGGACGTCTCATATAATTTCTCACAAGGCATTCCTGGTTATACTACGAATGGTTATACGATTGCATCAACTGTAAATTCAATCGTTATAAACAAACCAAATAAATTATATACATTACGAATAAATTTATCAATAAGTAATGTTACATTTACTTTGTATAATGAATTAAATACTAATACGCAAGTGCCTTTTTTGTTCGAGGTCCAACATCAAGATTTCCAACAAGGTAATACTTATCAAATATCGTATATATTTATTAACAATTCAAATACAAATGATATATTCACATACATCGCATTTTTTACGATAACTTGAAGAGAAAAAAAATATATATCTTTATAGTATACAAATGACTTCATTAACATTTCAAAATATTACAAATGCAACTGATTTCTCTACAATCGATGGAACTATTTCGGGATTATCCGCAAATACGAGTTATAAGTTAAGGTCTACGATTACGAATATCTTAACGGGTGAAATTGTGGTTATTGACTCAAATGCTACATTTACAACTTTGGATGTTTCTGGTTCAACCGCAACATACGCGATATCACATGTCCAATCATTAGACCACGGTAGTTTGATTTTCCAAGTAACGAAAAGTTCAGGCAGCACAACTGCAGGTGACATTTTTGAATTGATTTTAGAACAAAATACTTATATAAAAACATTGTCTGCTGACGATGACACAGCCACATTCTATATCGAAATTCCGTATTCAGGGATGACCGAAGGACAGACGTATTCACTCTCAATTGTACTCAACGATACTTTTGTTCAAGAACAAGATTATATCCAACAATTCGATACTGTAACTCCCCAATTTATTCAAGATACTGTAAGATATACTAATGCTTCATTCAATTTCGATACATATACAAAATCGGATGCAAATAAAACGTATCAATTAGATTTAGTTTTAAAAGACAATCCATACACACAAATTATAGACACGATAAACGTTCCAACCGATTCTATAGGAACAATTTACAACTTTACAAATCTTTCACCAGAAACAAGTTACAATATTGATGTTAAAGTAACTGACTTGTATCTTCAAAATCTATCAACGATTACAAAATTCACTGAACATACCGCATTCGAAATTACAACGCTTCCTACACCAAACGCCGATTATACGATCGTCTATACATTGGACAGTCAAGATCAAGAACTGAAAATAATATTTTCCAATTTAGTTAGTTTATATGCGGGTGACACATTCCAAGTCAAATTGAAAGATGGTGTTAACGCAATACTTGTTAGTGAAGCCGAGATAACACTAACCCAAAATGATATAGATGCTGGGAATTTCAATATGGATATTTCAAGGAGTCATATTGCATCAAATTCAAACACGGATAACAAATTATTTTATTTTATCAACAATCAATATTACAATATCTACAAAGAAAATGTGACTTGGGATTATATCCCGATTGCAATACAAACGCAAAACGATACTATTAGTGGAACGACTTATTCATTTGATATTTCGGGTTTTACAAATCCTGGAGTGAACGCTGTATTTGATATCTTTGCGTTCCTTTTCGAAAAAGCTGAATATGATTCAAACCCGATGGTAAGCTCTTTAGATAGTTTACAATTTGCAGACATACCCAGCGATGGTACGATTCAAGGATCATTTTCTGGTTTAACACAAAATACCGAATATTATTTACAATTAGTAGCTCGAGATAAAACGTTTTTTAATACCTATTCTCAAACTAAAACTCAATCGATACTGTTTCATTCATTCACAACAATTTCGGTTTTTACTGTTGACCCATACATTTTGACAACGACGAATATAACGGCAACGACCGTGGACGTCAGTTTGGATAACTTTGTATCACAGTATACCGACCAACATACAATCCTTATCGAGACAATTGAAGTACCCGTACCTTATTTGTATTGGGAATTTACTGATGACACACTTGATATCACTGATCAAAATCCGTGGAATTCTACAGGCGGCGGTTCTTTTAATACTGAAGGATTTATATGTAACCGAAATTCTCGTGTAGAAATGTCTAATGATTTAGAGACGGTCAAACAAAATTTGACAACAGACTCATTTACATATATGTTTTTTATGAAATCCTCGGCTCCACTTTTTGAGGCTCTCGTATTTACATCACCATCAACCACGTCAGCACCCAACGATGGATTCTTTATGTTGTTCAATGATAACAGAATTTCAATTAGATTTCACAATGCATCAAACGAATTTATCAATGATATAAATCAACACGATATCACTTCTCACAGCGACAGTGCTATTGATTTTGAGACAGTTATGACTCATTACGGTGTTGTTTTAAGCCCGACTGATGTTAAAGTCTACATAAATGGCGAGCATTCGATTACAAATCCTCACACGAACGGAATAACAGACAATGTCCTTGCATTTACACAAGATTCAAAACTACGATACAACTCAAGCGGTTACGGATCTTATGGTGCTCAATCGCAATCGACGGTTCGAGATATGAGATTCTACACTAGAGAACTATCCGCAAGTGACATATTAGATGTTTACAACACCCAAAGTTAAAATGTAAGTTTATAGTATATAAAAAATGGAAATTTGTGATATCATTTCACTTTGTAATGTTGCGATTTTATTGATTCACGCAATTGCATACAATGTTCGAAGATCACGATGTACCGATATTAATTGTTTATGTATCAATTGTAAACGAAATTTGATGTCAAAAGACGAATTAGAGAATGACAAGAAAGAAAATATAACATTATAGTAAAAGTGATGTACAAGATTACACAATATTCATATAACCAAGCTAAAAAGTTGAATGTTACAATCAAACCGAGTACTGTCAAAAACAAAAAGATTGATGTATTCGATAAAGACAATAAAAAACTTGTATCAATTGGTGATAACAGATATAAAGACTACCCAACATACATTTTGGAAAAAGGTTTAGAATATGCAAATGAACGTCGAAGATTGTATAGAATTAGACACAAGAATGATTTAAATATAATTCAAAGTCCTGGTTATTTCGCAAATAAAATTCTATGGTAAATTATATATATAATGAATTCTACGATCGGTTATGCAACATATGATGTACGTACACGTTATGATTCATTTGTACAAGAACAAAATAAAAACTCATTTTATAACAAAAACAAATCTAAAAACGCTTTTTACGTCATTGAGATTCCAAAAGGTTGCGGGAATTCCTCAACGTATGTTAAACTTGGTAAAACAGAAAATTCAATGCAGCGACGTTTATTAGACTATTATGCAGCATATGGTAATTCATTTTTCATACTGTATATTAAAATCTTCACAAAAGCTCAAGTTGGCTCTTATTACTCGTTAAACGGTAAAGATCCTGTGAAATTGGTGAATAATTATGAAAGAGAAGTTAAAAGCACTTTGAAACAAAACAATGTATCACCGATACGAAACGATGAATATTTTGCAAAATATCAAGATGTTCTAAACGCAGTAATTAAGACAGATGAACGACTTAAACCAAACCAGAATATGTTTACCGAAGTTAAACAACGCTCTAATCAACGATTGAGGAGAAACCCATTCGACAGCCCATTTTGGAAAGGTTCAAGCTAAAAAGAAAATGTGTATTAATATTAAAAATGATGTCGAAACATTCACGAAATGATATGAGAGAACTATACGCCCATCTTTTCAAATGTGTAAAAGGATATTTTCAATTTTTGAAAGATAAACGTAGAATTTTTTATATATGAATATGATATATATAGAGAATGGATGAATTGAAAGTATTAACATTTAAGAGTATGATCGATCTTCTTGAAGATTCACGATTTTATGAGTTGCTTATCGGTGAACTTAACAAGAAAATTGATTTGCCGTTTTTTAATGAAAAAACCGAACGTAAGATTTATGAAAGTTTGTATGTATGTATTTTAGAGACTTTGAAAAATAAAAATATCAATTGATAGTATATACTAATGTTTGAAAAAGACTGCGGATGTGGATGTAAAGGACGAAAATCTCAAGGACTAACTGGAAATCCTTTGAAAACAAAAACTATAGATAAACAAAAACCTGTGAAAAAGATCAAATTAAAATAAAGATCAAATTAAGATAAATTAAAACGAAACGAAACGGAACTGTTGCTTTTAAGTATAATATTTGAAATGCTCGCCAAATTTTAGTCAAGATTCATATATCAATAATGAATTTTGAGTATCATATGAGAAAGTTACTCAAAACCTGTCGTCCCCGACCAGAGTACTAATCTCGCCCTATTATAGTCGTACTCTGTATGACAGTGTGTACCAAGTAAGTAATGAGTAAGTAACAAGTAACTCTCAAGTAACTCTCAAGTAACTCTCAAGTAACTTTTGAGTAAAAAAAAATATTTTTGAGATTTTTTCATAAAAATTTTATTTTTTTAAAATTTTCTAATTTTTCGATATTGCCGAAAATTTTTAGGGTTTAAGCATTATTTTGAAAGTTATCGAGGATTTTTGCTTATTTGTGAGAATATTGGTCATATATGTGAAAGATATGAAAAATTGATGAAAATTGATGAAAATTGATGAAATCTTTAAGGCTACTACCTTGGAATATCGGGGAATATCG
>LGRX02003090.1:0-90932 GCA_001247695.2 Cymbomonas tetramitiformis | reverse complement strand
GGGTTCTGGCGGTGCTCTGCCGCGCAGTCAGCTTCGCCCACGTCACTGGCCGAGGCTGCCCCTAGGTAAGGGGGGGGGAGAGACATCTGAGTGCTCTTACAAGAGCTTATACGTTGGATGAATTGACATCCAATTGCCGGGATAGCTCAGTGGTTAGAGCGCTCAGCTAGCAATCGAGAGGTCGGGGGTTCAAACCCTCTCTCGGCGTTTTCCAGTTCTGATACCGTTGAGGTGTCTCTTCCTTGCCCGGGACCTGATCAGTCCTGGGTTCTGGCGGTGCTCTGCCGCGCAGTCAGCTTCGCCCACGTCACTGGCCGAGGCTGCCCCTAGGTAAGGGGGGGGGAGAGACATCTGAGTGCTCTTACAAGAGCTTATACGTTGGATGAATTGACATCCAATTGCCGGGATAGCTCAGTGGTTAGAGCGCTCAGCTAGCAATCGAGAGGTCGGGGGTTCAAACCCTCTCTCGGCGTTTTCCAGTTCTGATACCGTTGAGGTGTCTCTTCCTTGCCCGGGACCTGATCAGTCCTGGGTTCTGGCGGTGCTCTGCCGCGCAGTCAGCTTCGCCCACGTCACTGGCCGAGGCTGCCCCTAGGTAAGGGGGGGGGAGAGACATCTGAGTGCTCTTACAAGAGCTTATACGTTGGATGAATTGACATCCAATTGCCGGGATAGCTCAGTGGTTAGAGCGCTCAGCTAGCAATCGAGAGGTCGGGGGTTCAAACCCTCTCTCGGCGTTTTCCAGTTCTGATACCATTTTGTGGGAGGACTGCTCCTCACAGGGCACTGTAACTACTGATGGGAGTCTTATATGGACTGCATATAAAGACTAACTGCCTAGGTACTGCTAGGTCAGCTCTTTAGACATAGGACTGCTATGTCTAGACTTACTACATATATTTGCATGTAAGAATTAGGTATTATATTTGACTTTTGCCATGCGGCTGTTTTTACTCTAGAAATCTCAACTGTTTCTTTGGCCTTGGCCATTACTTATTCACTCAGCTCTCTGAGGTAATCCTAGTCAGCATGGCCAAGTCTCATCAACCTATCATATGCTTGTACTACATTATCATGCAGTATGATGTGCCAGTATTCTACATGTCACATTATTACACAGTACAGTGGTACTGTGTACTCCCATATAAGGGGGGTCTCTTCCTCAACAGGGGTCTCGGGCGCTAATGCTGTAAGGCGCGTATGACACTTCTGGCATGTATGACATTGCTGAGTCATCCGCGCATGACACCGTGTGTTGTCCTAGCACAGTTAGCAGACGGGAGGAGATGGCACCACCGCCAGTAATGGTGGAAGGGCAGAAGGAGCGCGAGGTGGAGCGCATCATTCGCACGCGCTTCAGAAAGCTAGGCGGGAAAACTGGCGGGTCAGTACAGGAGTGGTTGACTAAGTGGAAGGGATTACCACACAGTCACAGCCAGTGGCGGACTCGAGAAGACCTGGAGGGCAAGGGAGGCAGGCTGGAACCTCTGAGAGCCTTTGAGGCTGATGAGGAGAAGCAGAGGAGGGCTCCAGAAAAGAGGCGTAGGGAGACGCACGGCCAGCAGCAGGAGCAGAGGGCTCAGCTCATGGCAATGAGAGCCCCCACTCCGAAGGTTTACAGTAAGGGTGCCAGTCAGGTCTATCAGCCGCATCTCACAACAGTGCAACATCCTGTGAGAATCCTCGTCCTCTTCTGTGGGACTGGATCTGTAGAGCAACAGTTCCAACGACAGTTCGACGGCTGCGAAGTGGTGACAGTGGATATTCTTCCCAAGTGGCAAGCAACATGCACTGAGGACATTCTCCACTGGAACTACAAGCTGTACCCCCGACACCACTTCGACGTGATCTGGGCGAGCCCACCATGTAAGGAGTACAGCAAGGCCAAGACTATAGGAGTACCAGATCTGGAACTGGCTGATCGACGAGTGAAACGTACCCGGCAGATCATCGAGTACTACGATCCAGCATACTACTTCATTGAGAACCCAGCTGGGGATGCTCTGCGAGGGCTGCACACGCGATCTGTGATGAAGGGGTTACCCGATCCTCACCCCGTCTCCTACTGTAGGTATGGGACACCTTACATGAAACCTACACATATCTGGACGAACGCCGTGCTACCCGTACCCCTGCTGCAGTGTACTCAAGCAACGCCATGTCCCGCGAGAGCTGTGCTGGGAAAGCACGAGAACACATCGCAAGAAGGAGTTTCAGCGTCCAGAACACGAGGCATGGGGTCAGCGCAAGCAGTATACGCGATTCCCCGCACCTTATTGCACCATCTGTTCTGTGGACTGAAGTTGGGCAAGCGCATGAGCGAGGAAAGTGCAGCAGCTATCATGGACCTCATCGCCACCCTGACAGCGCAGACGGATGAGATCTCGATGCAGGAACAAGATACTGGGGTCTAAAACCCTCAGGGCGCAAAGCAGCGCAAGACCCGCAAAGCGAGAGGAGTACCAGGGCGACAGAACCGTTTAAGCGTTGGCAGCGTAATTCGGGGACGGAACCTCGGGAAACCTCCAGCGCGGAAGGGGACTCAGACCCAAGGACTGAGGGGCACGGGACCCAAGAACCCGAGGCTTAGAAGCCAGGGGGACTCAGACCCAAGGACTGAGGGGCACGGGACCCGAGAACCCGAGGCTTAGAAGCCAGCATCACTGTGCATGTTTGTTGATCCCCAGACAATGTAAATACAAGCGAACTCTAACGCTAGCGAGGACGTAAGCGCGCGCCTAAAAGGGGGGGAGAGTTGTGCTAGGGTAAGTCACGAGACAGTATGATGGCGCATCAGAGCTACGAGTGACGGGTACGATGACAGTCATCAGTGACAGGCATTTATGTGACCAGATGACAAGGGGGTCTGACAGAAATGACTGACAGAAATACCTGACCCGAAAGTGAGTTTTGGTGGGAAAACCAGCAGTCAGAGAAATTGGAGGGAAAGCTGGTATGGCCTCCAATATTGCCAAGTCAGCACAGTTATAATTATTCAGAGTGATATGGAGTGGCTCGGAATATAGTGATGATATAACTGGGCTAGTCGGCAGATTCTATGATGTGACAGATCGAGTTCTCATGAAGTATGATGGGACCTGACAGGAGTCGACATCGAGTTATGTTCGAAAGTTCGAGATCGGAAACCATGGCATAAAGCAGCCGAGCAGGCTGAATGAAACAGTTTTGAATTTGTTACTGTGAACAGCCACACCTGGCTGTTGTAACTCCGACATTTAAGAAAGATCCGATTCACATATATGTATCATGCTTACAGCCATACATATCTCTTGCAGGCTTGAACTAGGTTCCCTGTATTGTTAAGTAGACTTAGAAGCTCTTAGAGAGCACCCCCGAACAAATTATGTGATCGCATATTCATTCCAAAAACGGCTTACACAATTTTTTGTTGCAAATTTAGATTTTGCACAAAATTAAGTGGTGTCAAACTAAATTCATCAATGACATAATATTTCCATTCCCAAAACATTTTTTCAAAACCTCCAAAGTTTGGATTCGAGATTAAAGAATTAATTAAAAGAAGAGCTAGCATGGCCCAATCAGAATAATTCAAAAAGACCTTGTCTGAGCCTCGGTTACTAAACCGAGTATGATCAGAGTGTGACTAACATTCATCGACCAAATGCCATCAGACAGAGGCTGATGTGATCGAGTCAAGCCTTGTAATTATTTAGGATGAGCATTGGGACATCTCTGTGCTCTGTTATTATGTAATCAAACACTCACCAGTGTTAAAAAACTGAAACTGAATGCAAGGAGTTAAACAATAGTCGTAGTATTTGCAAATAAGTGTGCCCACAACAAAATACATGTACTCGAAGTTGACGGGCACAATTACTTTGGAACAGAAAACCACGTGTAACTAGGTGAGATCGGTGAATTGCTTGTGAAGTCTGTCAAATGTAATCGACGAACTCCAAGTGATGTCTCATGACGGGCACCCGTTTGTAGTCCAGGCACTCACATTCAATCACGTGCAGGTCTGACAACTTTGGGCTCCTCATCTCGCACTTAACAAACAAGAAGGAAACTCAAATTCGCAGTCACACACTTTAGCAGATATTGACACATTTTAGTTGTACATACAGGTTTTTATAGGCAGCGCAGGCGATGAAACATAACAGAGGTTGCTATGTGTGGAATCACAGCAGCTAGAATTGTGAATTGCACGAATGAAAAGGAGGCCTGTGAGCTCACACAGTACAGAGAGAATTACACGTGTCCCCTCGAAACCATACTTTCCAGCAGTGGGAGAAAATACAGCACTGGCAACAAGTCTCGTGCCCGAAAGTCACTGTCGGCTGCTTCCAGAAAACTGGTTTATCGTAAAAATAGTGATAGTAAGAAAGCCTTTCTATTGCTCCCCAAATAGGAACGAAGTTGACAAGGAGGTAGTTCCTTCAACGGTGCTCGACCTACGGGAATCGGGGCCTCTCCACGAGGGATAAAAAAAGAACAAGCGCTTTGGAAGTCGTCGGGAACGGCGCTCCCTGTGTTACTATGCCTTGAAGTCGAGCTCCAAGGGGTCTATCAGTTTGCCAAAAAGTTCGGCATCGGCACTATAAAACAGTGACCAAGTGTCTGGTCTCTCAGCAGCTGAAGGGATTTTGCAAAACAGTCGAAAGATGGGGGTATCGAGAAGAGCTTCGCAGCAAACGCCTTCCAAATACACAGCCTAGAAGCCAAAGCCGCTTGCAGATCGCGCACCGTGCTCAACAGGAGACCAGTCAAAATCAATACGCCAAGCTTTTGAAACATCTCAGGGTGTAAGAGGTTTGTGTCTGGCCTAAGGGTGAACGACTCGGCAACGAGAGTGAAAATTTAGCATAAGATGGGTACTTCATGACGGCGTTTATGAAACTGCGTAAGCTCAAAATGAGGACCTTGGCCAAAATGTCCAGGTGCAGCACTACTTCGTTGCTGGAGAATACAACAGAGTTCAAGGTGGGTGTCCCGACAGCTCTGCGTCAGACATCGGAGGAGGCGCAATTCAGGTCAATAACCGCCCTGGCCAGCATCTAAACCCGTCCGTCAACGGCAATTGTTCAACCACAGTTCACCGCGACGCGTTGACAGCCGAAAGTGGTCCGTACTGATCGTGCAACACCAGGAGTCGCTTGGTTTTCACGACGACCCTTTTAAGAGAGGTCGTTTGTTCTGCGCCTATCGACCTTTGACTGGCCACAGCACAAAGAGAAATGCAGTTTGTGAGAAGAACGTGGCCGACCGAGGAGAAGCGCACAGCTGCGTTGTGCCGTGCGAGATAATGTAGTGTCGTTACTAATTCGACCTGTTGATTGAAGTTGACTGCAACGGTTATTTTTCGAGGGAAAACTCATAAAGGATAACGTACAAATTTGAAGAGAGGACTCGTCCAGGCTCTATTTATAGGTAGGGGAAAATCTGAAAGATAACATGCGGATATTCCTGAAGCCTGGAGGGTCTGATCATTTGAAAACTTGGGGTGTTCATATTTTCTAGAGAGAAGAAATAAAAACTACTTTTTTACCGACAGCAGTGAAAAGTCGGGGCCTATTCACATACCAGTCGCAGTGTCCGGTAGAGCTTTACTGCTTAACAACCTCCTTAGGAAAACGCAAAATAAGTGGTCTTGCCAATGGTTTAGAATATAGAAAGCGGTGCTTAGATGCCCTTGTACTTGGCTGCATACTCTGCCGTGTAGTCTTCTTCAGTCATGTAGATGATGCTGTGGCCCTCGGGCACAACCCAGGGTTTCCAGACTGAAACACCCGTACAGAAAACATGCATAAGCGGTCTACCCATCGGGAAATGCCATACTTCGAACTATCGCTCAACGTATGCAAGATATCACAAAGCGAGCAAACCACAGAAGAAAATAGTGATTAAAATAACGAGCTACCTGCCATCTTCTTCATCAACTCCAGTTCGTTTTCGGCTGACCTGATGAGCTCTTCAGCTTGTCCGTGACCGATTTTTGCTTCGATATCAGGAACCTTAGTCTCGGCTTGGCAGATATTGAGCCTATGCTCTGTGAAATCCTTGACACTCTGGTGATAACCGGCGGTCTCTGGGATAGTGGCTTTGAGCTCAGACAGGGTTTTAGAGTACAAGCCGATCAGCACCTCACGCGCATTGGGGACAACCTCAAGGCCAACGATATACGTGCTCTCCTTAACCGCACATCTTAATGGCCCTGCGATTTTGCTCAAAAACATACCTGAACTGCTTATCCTCTTCAAATTGTAAGTAGGGGGATCTCTCTTTGACCGTGAAGCAGGGTTTCTGTTGCAGTTTGGGAGCAGAGATGAATAAGCCGTTCTTCTTCTTGCGTTATCATCGCTTGGGCCTGTCGCATACGTGCGGTACGGTGGCTCGCGCGTTTATAGGCCTGCAAAACTAAAATTTGGCCCGTCAGATGCATACGGAAATCGGACGACGCAATTTGGGATTGTTCCCATGAGTGAAGGCCGGCTTCCAGTTGGAAAAATCCTCCAAAAAACATCGTCCAGGCGGGGAAGATCTCGTCTCGTCCAAATCCAAGTACCTAGGTAATCCCTTGTTTTGGCCTCCGTTCGCCCTCCCTAGGTTAAATTAGGAATAAATAATAATGATAAAATAATAATAATAAAACATTTACGTTGAGAATAGTGACAAAGTCATGAGTCCGCTGTAATCATGCAAGCAGGCAACTAAAGGAAGGGGTAGCTGGAATCCGCATCCTCATAACGTGCCGAGTTCTGACCAGGCAGCCCTGACAGGCAGGCCCCTAAGTCAGAGTTTCTAGACTGAGATCGTGGCTAGGGTACGAGTACGTGTACAGTTCGTGTCGTGACCATTCCGGGTTTAGGTTTAGGTTATTAAGTCTATACTTCTCAATATTCAGTTTAAGTTTTTATCCGAAAGCGGCACTCGACTGTGTTATTTGATATTACTGAATATAATGAACGGGTATATTCCCCTAGGTCGTGACCCCATTCACGCTATTATTTCTCTCACTGCTTTGACCATGATTGGCTAAGCTTTGCCGATTGGAGTCGTAGGTGGTGCGTGGACGCGCGCGGTTGTGTCTACGCTTGGGATTATGCGTTGTGATCCTTGAGCTGACGTTACTGGAATATCCCGGTTCAAGATATCAGACAGTCAGTGAACCAATATAGATAAACTCGTATAAGAAATAAACCCTAAGCTAGATATACCCGGAACGGTCACGGAGTCGGAACGGTCTCGAGTCTAGCTACCTGTGACACTCGGTGTGTCACAGCACAGGCTTACGGATCAGTCACGGTCCAGTGTTGGCTACCTAGGAATCTGTCATAGGGGCCTGCACCGGGACTCCCGGTCAGGGCTGCCTATACAGATTTCAGCACACCACCCCAGCACTGTGGGTGGTGACTGACAGGTAAGTCAGAGAAGTCAAGATAAGTTAGGGTAGGAGCTAGGGTGACAAACCTAACTGCTAATCCAACTGTGCTATTCTGATACACAAATTGAAACCCTCTAGCCGGCACAAGAGCAGAAACATACAGGCACTCAGGTCCTGCTAAACTACTGAAAAGCACTGTGGCAGCAAACCAGATTGAAGATTGTAGATGTCAAAGTAAAGCATAAACCAAATTGAAGACCATGTTGAGGTCAAAGCACATCTCAGTACACCACCAGAAAGTGGTGCACTGCCAGAGCCAGAAGTAAAGCTACTCGGGGTCAAAGTCCAGAGGAGCACCGTCACCACAATGCCCACGGTAGTAGCTTGCAGCACTGCTCTCCAGTGGGTCAGGCGGCCGGTGAACCACCGTCGCAGCACCCAGGGAGTGCAGTACTGCATCCAGAGTGACGGGGTCCAGCTCGGATATACCGGGGTAGATGCACAAGTCTCCCCTGCACAGCACAGGCTGCGGTGCAGCCCGACCCGATACCTGCACAGAGTCGATGTCATTGGCCGCCGTGTAGGCGGCAGCTCCCACTCCCATGATCGAGATCAAAAGAAAGAGAGAGACAAAGTAATGAAACCCCCACGGGCCCGCGTGTGCGGGGAAGCCCCATGGCGGCTTGCCACAACCGTAGGTGCGGGAAGCACCACCAGACTGAGGCACGTGGGTCGCGGACTCCGACGCATGATTTGCCGAAATGGCCGGAGTCCGCGGCTTCACGATGAAGCTGCCGTCGGCGAGGTCCTCGTAATCGTCCGTGTCGTAACCCGTGAGATCAACCTGCCCGATGGCGGCGTGGTTGACGGTCTGAACGAACCCCGCGAACTCACCGTCCGCGTCCGCTGTGGTGGTTACCCGCGCCGATTGCAGTGGCGCGGGTTTCACATCCTTCCCTGCGAGACAGGCATAGCAGGGGCCGGCACGGCGGATGCCGATGCCGCCGCACCACCTGCCGGAACCTGCTCCTCCGGCGTGGTCCCCGCCGTGGCGGGTCCGCACACCAGAGCCGAAGCCTGCTGCTCGATGCCGTCAGGAGGCGGGAAAGATGCGTGTGTGAAGTGCACCTAGTGATTGGCCGCGGAGTGAACCTCCGCGGCAAGATCGTCGAGCCGTCGAAGAATGTCGTCTCCTACGGGCTCGTCGGAAGCTGACTGCCGCTCCACCGCGAAGCCGTAGGCGGACACGTCGATGCCGCCCACCGCTCCCGCACAAAGCACCGCAGGCGGCCCGTACGCGGCAGCCGCACGAGCAAAGGATTCCGCGCCATCGTCCGCTGCCTGCTGAAAGAGCGCACACATGGCAAGTGCATGCACGCCCTCCGCGTCCTCCTCGTCGATAGGAATGCAGAATGCCGCGGCAGAGGTGGGCGGGTGTTGGCGCCCGCCCAACGGGCAGTCGCGGTAGAAGTGATAGCTCTCACCTTTGCCCGCCTTCTTGCACCTGCCGCAGAACGGCTTCGCTCGCTGGTCGTCCCGGTCGAATCCCACGGGCGGCGCCTTGTGCTGCCCCATACGGAACCCCTTCGGATGCTGCGCACGCTGCTGCTGCTGCTGCCGCTGCTGCACCCGTTGCTGCCGCACCACCGGAGCGCCCTCCCCGTGTTGCCGCTGCACCAATTCCTTGAGCTCCGTGATCTTCACGAGGAGGGCGTCGTACTCGCTGCTGGAGAGGTGCGCGGAGATGCCGTCCGCTCCAGAAGCCGCCTTCCCCGTGTCAGTCTGAGCCCAAGCCTGGTAGATCTCTACCACCATGGAGCGGAGCGAGGCCAACGGTACATGGGCCAAGTCAGCAGCCATGGGGTAGCGCACCTTAACCGCAGCGTAGAACGCCGGGTCAAGCCTGGTGTACAGGCTCAGCTTACGCGTAGCCTCCGTAGGTGTCCAGTCGGAGGCCCTGTTGTCCCGCACCAAACGTTGCTCCCGCGCCAAGATCGGCTGCGGGTCCACGTTCGCGGGGTAACGCAAGGCCGCATGCTCCTCTTGCTGCGACTCCCGCAGCGCCACCGGTACGCAGCCCTTGATGATGTCGACCAAAGCTCGCCGGCCATCTCGGTCAGACGAAGCATCCGTACCAGTGAGCCAGACATACGCGTTGCTGTGCTTCTCCACCACGAGAGCCAGCACGTCGTATAGAAGGCCATTCACCCGGCTCACAACCGGGGTAAGGGGGTCGTCGAGATCAAAGGACTTCAACTCCAATCCAGCAGACTCGAACTCCGTACGTAGCTGCACCACCAGGTCGGACAGAAGGCCAGCGTCGTCCGTACCGCGGAAATGATGTTTCTTGTCACCAAGAACGTCCTCGCGGATGCTCTTGGCCCAGGCACGATGCAGACGTGCCTTGTAGATCTCGTCGGTCAGCCTCGCCTGCTCCTGCAAGTAACGCCTGATGGCCACGTCGGCGTCCCCATTCGAAGCAGGGTCGGGGGTTGGAACAGTCGGCGTCCGCACCGTCGGGCTGTTCCGAACCCCGTCGATAAGCCTCAGCGAGGCATCAATGTCGCTGTCCCTCATGAGGGACTTCTTAGCTCTTGTGGTAACTCCCATAACTTTGAAAGCCTGATGGGAGGTGGTACGCCGGGGCGCGCTCGGGTAATGTCGTGGGGAAAATGCGACGCCACAGTTACGGAAGGAGCGGTAGAGCCATGCGAGCGAGGGGCACTGGAAGACGTCGTCGAGGTCGAAGGTGCTCGAGCCACCAGCCCAAAAATCGGCAGCAAGCGGGATCAGGGCAAGCGTAATACCGTAAATGAACATTGCGTCGACTAGGCCCGGTCCAGGTCGAACCCCCATAGCTGCGGCTCAAAGACGCTCACCGCAAACAGCTCATCTCAAAATTCCCGTGAGTCCCCAAACGCGCCGTCGCGCACCACCTCTCCAAGCGGCTGCTTTAGCCAATCATGGCCAAACTAGCTGTGGAATATAGCGTGGAATGGGTCCACGACCTACTGGAATATCCCGGTTCAAGATATCAGACAGTCAGTGAACCAATATAGATAAACTCGTATAAGAAATAAACCCTAAGCTAGATATACCCGGAACGGTCACGGAGTCGGAACGGTCTCGAGTCTAGCTACCTGTGACACTCGGTGTGTCACAGCACAGGCTTACGGATCAGTCACGGTCCAGTGTTGGCTACCTAGGAATCTGTCATAGGGGCCTGCACCGGGACTCCCGGTCAGTGCTGCCTATACAGATTTCAGCAGACGTCACGGTGAGGACCGCGGCAAAGATTTGGTTTTGAGTTTTCATCCCACCTAGGAGGACCGCCGGATTTCGCGCATCGCGGCGCCTTGCTGGACGGCCGCAAAGCTAGCTTGTCATTATTCGACCTCATCACACCGCACCGCCGCCTCGACGAAGCTGCATTTCGATTTCGCTTTTCCCGAACCGCTAGCAACGCGTGTCCATCAACCGCACCGCCGATCTCCTACAGGCTTTCAGAGAGATGAGTGCTGCAACAACAAGAGCGAGACGGCGTCTGTTACTAGACAGTGACATTGACGCCTCAATTAGACTACTTCCGGCGGTAAGGGACTCCCCTACGCCATCTACACCGCCTGTCCCTGTTCCGGCCGCCCCACGCGCGAATGATTCCGATGGAATTAAGAGCGCGAGTGTCAGGGATATGACCGATGACATATGTGTCATACATGTCATACGTGTCATACATGCCATACATGGCATACCATGTCATGTCATGTCATGACATGACATGTCATGTCATTTCATGTCATGTCATGTCATGTCATGTCATGTCATGTCATGTCATGTCATGTCATGTCATGTCATGTCATGTCATGTCATGTCATGTCATGTCATGTCATGTCATGTCATGTCATGTCATGTCATGTCATATGTTATAATGACATACAGTCGTCGAGTATTGTCAGTACGGTCGACTATGACATGTACAGTCATAATATTTGTCATCCAGGGCTCCTAATCGGTTTCAAACTTGCATATCGATCGATTTCGATATTCAACATTTTCAATCGATAATCGATGATATCGATTCATATCGATTATTGAATTGTATATACAATTATCCGTATACAATACATAAGACCGCCAATACTAAACGGAATCGATACCGATTTATCGATGAAATGTGCGCAAAAATGATATCGATCGATACCGATTTCCCGTTTTTTCCCGATATATCGATATATCGGAATATCGGTTAAACCGATTAGGAGCCTTGCTGACATCCACTCACCATGAGTGACATCTGTCATCGAGTCAGAGGCCGAGTACGGCATCTCGATGGCGAAGCAAGACAAGTTCTTGAAGAACAAACTGTTCTGAGAGGACGCGTCTTCGCTTCAAGCATGAACTGAACAACATGCGGGTATCAACAGGCTAATCGTCGACCAGTCGATATTGTTAGTTCACCCAATGCCCCCGGGTTCACAACCCGATGGTGGTAACGCTTATGAAGCGTGAGGGCATTGGTATATGAGGAGCATTGCGCTCAAGCAGATACTTCTGGACACCAAAGATTGCACTCATACCCCACCAAATATTGTTGCGCGTTGCTACAGTTCAATAGCAGCCGCATAGTCTGAAAGGTTGTATATCAACCTTGACAGTGGTATTCTCCGTCCATGCGACGAACGAGGACATACGAGTGTGTGCAGCAGTAGATATATTGTATATAGATTGTATATTGTGTGTGTGACAGGTATCGCGCATACATACCAGCGACAGGGCTCGCATATATACGAATATATCGAATATCTACAAGCGAATAACAGCACTCGTTGCAACATCGTCAGCAAACGGAGTGCGCGAGAAATCATCATCGCGAACGCATTCGCAGTAACATCGTCAGCAAATAATCAGCGACAAGGTGTGCGCACGGCGTACGGATCGCACATACATGCTGTCATCATTTCGCAGGGTTGGTACGATATGCGACATACGGACGCGCGAACGAAAAATCATCATCAGTATGTATGATTCGTATCAACTGCGGCAGAACGCACGGAGTTTCGTTATACGCGCGATGGCATTCATACCATGCGACATACACCGGCGACAACGATGTTCGCTATCCGCACTAATCGTTCAGTGCAGCGCATGTATATGATTCGTTATTTGCAACGATGATTTACACGAATCGCTCATTGACGCGCACGTACGATTATTTAGCTCGTCAAGCGATGCGCACCTGCTATGATTTCATCTTGTGCAGGGGACGCGCGATGGAGGGCGCATGATCCGTGATACGTGCAGCGCATCATACAATATGTGTCGCGCGCGCATATAGCATGCAATCATGATGTTCGTTCAAATACTCGCAGATGTACATACAATATTTGCAATCGGACATACAATTTAACATCAGATGAACATTGATGCTGCGCAGTCATATGTGTATTATACCAATCAGCAGTATACACACATATGTTGTATAATAATAGTGTGCATTGTCATCATCATTTCACACACTTAATATGGTATACACCATGCAGCACAATTCCACTGTTATAATACATGCTGACAGTGAGTGATAAGTTAATACACTTATACCACTAACCACAAGTCATCATTATTATCACACACTACAACTTGCCATTATACTGTAACTGTGCACCATTCATACTGTTATAATAATCAGTTTGGTCACAAATGCTTGGCATACATGCACACATATGCATATCCAACTTGATCACGATAACAGTTGGCATACATATGCATATATTGACAGTGTATCATGGAAGTATTGCAAGATTAAAAAGTAAGGACTTATCTTGAAATCGCCATGTAGTTCCGTTGATCGATTTGGTGACTGTCTGTCCGCGCCTAACCGACCATAGGTTTGTACCCTATGGAACCGGGGGTTGATCAAGCAATACAACTATGCTACACTGTAAATATGCACATCTTACACACATACTAGATGTTGCATCAATATACCATATAGCATACCTGCTGTGCAAGTATAGACTATAAATGAATCCACTTGGTATAAGGTGCCAATCTTGATCATAAAGACAGTAATTAGCTCAGTTATTCCTGACGTAGGATTTGGGATGGATAACTGTTCTACTCTTGATCAAAGATGGAATACTCACCGGAGCCATTTGTGAAATATATCAATCAACTCGTCATTCATCATGATGAGATATGCAGGATTACAACTTACTAACCAAGTTGATATGCATCATACTAGCCACATGCTGTCCAGTGGTATACAGATTATCTTGTATGATAAATCACTATCAATTTGCTTAAGTGTACTAAATCAGCAAGTACCTGCACAATGCACAATCACTGACACTATATTGGCATTCACTGATTCAGTAAGTGAAATGATCAACTATAATATCAACCACGTGTATGATAATGTAGATACCATCCAACAAACACATGTGCGTGTTGGATGTCAGTGATGGCGATAGTTATGGTAAACGGGATAAAACTACATGCTGTAGGGCTGGATGGAGAATATCTCCAGACCCGAAGGCAGTATACAGTGTTCATAATGCAGCTGGTAACTCCTGAACACTGTCCATACCTTTACTATCGCTGGAGCAACACCAACTTCTACATTGCATTCTGACAATTGATACAGTTCTGATCAGTTCAAATGCATGTAACTCTCTCAGATCAGTAATCGTATTGACAGCTGATAGAGGTTATTACAGACACTGCTCTGATTCATTAATCAAGCTTTGTTCTGATTTACTTGGAATCTGAAGATATCACTTTGATACTCTTTCAGTGCACCGCCATATGCCCAAGTAGATGATAGGTTACTGACAAGTTATCACTTAAGTGACTGCACTTAAAGTTGATACACCTATATATTCACATTAGGGTTTGGTCTATTTGTCATGGGTTTCAATCAGTAAAACCCAATGTACCAAATATTGACCATACATATATCTTCACATACCAACATGAAAAATGCCAAATTCCATTTCATGTAATCAGGTGAGATATATTACAGAGGTGTAACAGCTGTATACATTGTAGTATACACCTAGTGCTCACACACACACTGACTTATAAGTCAAAAAATGGGTAAAAATCTCACTCGTAAGATTACAAAATGAAAATTCGGGTCCAATTTTTTTTGCTGATCCAATTTTTACCTATCAACAATATATGCAAAAATTTGTGAGCACTTGTAACACCCTGTAACAGGGGGGGGAGGAGACCTCATGCGGGGAATACAAGAGTGGTTTTGATAGTATCAAGTACGCAACTGACGGTGTTGTAGGATTGAAAACCAGTGGTCAACTGCTGCCCTCCGGCGAAAATTTCCATTCTTTGAATCAGTTTCTCGATGCCATTGGGGAGCGTTATATGTAATTCATCAGCAGCTCCATCGGTGAGTAGTATGATGTAGCGTTTACGGACAGAATTTTCCCCCACCACAAAAACCCTAGGGCTGCGCCCTAGGGCTGCGCCCTAGGGTTGGGGTAAAATCCAATCCCCAAACCCTACAACATTCTACTATCCTCCAAACCCTAGGATGACGTGTCAATTTTCCGGTGAGCTTCCGGTGAATTTATCCGGTCCGGTGAGCTTCCGGTGAGCTTCCGGTGAATTTATCCGGTTCGGTGACGCCCCCCGAAAAATGCATCTCTGATAAGAAGGTCAGGTTTGTAGGTTTTCATAAAGTCAATTACTGATTTTTCATTTATCTTATCACTCTTCCAATCACATTCCCAAATATCTTCAACGGAATAACCCAAGTTTTCAATTATTGTTTTCTTTTGTTGTGTTTTTGTAAATAATTCTCCATAAGTAATACTAGAGTCTCTTGATACATTTGCTTTTTGATTGGGGTTGTAAATTGCAGGATTTCCATGAAATCGATCACCATTAAATTCGAAAATTTCATTTGTTTTTTCGCAATAGCCGTCGGCAATAAAATTTGTTTTTGGAATTTTATACTCTCTAATTATTTTTATACCTTTTGAATGTTCCAAATAATTGATCCATTCAGCACAAACTTTACTTTGCTTTTTAATTCTATAATATGCAATCGTATTTTTTTGCATAATGTCCTTTCGATGAATATGTTGGGCAGTCGAAACAATGGTCATAAAGTTAAATGGGTCAGTTTCACATGCTTCCAATAAAACACTACGATATTCCAAACATGATTTTCGAAGTATCAAAACATCATTTGAACAATACTTTCGTAATTCGTTTTTATTATTCCAAACAAAATTTTTGTCATTACATTTTTCATTATACCAAATATCGAATTTTTCTTTATCTTCACATTTCATTTGTTCCGGACAAAAGTAGTGTCTATTAGGTATTTTCCCGGTATAATTCCAATTTTCTTTTTTATTGAATAAATGAGGATAGTACCCTTTTTGTACCTCATTTTCCAACCCCCAAGTTTTGGGTAACTTGGCTAGACCACAACTAAAATGATTTATCGAGTCAATCAGTGTGACTCCTAAATAGGTCAACTTCATTATTTTATTTCCAACTCTAATAATTTCTGGCATTTTTTTCTTATCATCAAATTTATGCATTACTAATAATGCTTCAAAAATCAGCAAAAAATCGTAAGCTTTACCATTGTGAGCAACAACGGTGTATCCTTTATGCTTTTCACTAAATAGAAATTCTAAAAAGGATTGCATGTCATAATGTTCAAATCCCTCAACCAAATTGTCTTTGCTTTTTAAATTTTTTGTGTCATCTAAATATTGAGTAATTGCTAAATTCATATGATGTTTAAAATGAAAGTCTTTAGTTTTTTCATTTAAATACTTTGTCTCTTGAGTACATTCAAAATCAAAAAAAGCTAATTTCTCAATAGGGTCTTTCTTCTTGACTTGTTGAATATAACATTTGTGATTATTTAAGTCACAATATTCTTCACAATTCTTACATGTTGAATGACCACATATATGTTTAATTTTGGTCTCATAATGTGTGTTACATTCTTTGCAATAATGAATCTTATCACAAGTAGATTTTAAATGATGGTCATAACAATCCTTATTAAAAAAGAATCGATCACACTTGTCACAATATATTTTATGCATTAAACTTTTATTTTGTCGATTTTTCTTATCTTTAAAAATGCATTTACTACTTTTGCAACGCGTGCATGATTTTGAACGAGTATCCAAAAATGCAATGATGTTTGTGATTGGTTCGTAATGTTTTTGAATAGGGTCATAACAAATATGATACACATTTTTATTTTCGTCATATATTTGATCATCACTATTGAAAGGATAGATTTTTACTTGTCCACATACACTATTTTCTTCATATACAATAATGTGTGCATTTAATATTTTCTCATATATTGGAATGTCTCTCAAATCAATTTGCTTATGAGACTCAATACTGACCAATTTCCTAATTTCCTCTCCTAATTTTGTTCGAGTTGACGGTCTTGTGAATTTGGTTAACGTGTTCCAAAATGTTTTATTGGTTTCTTTACAATGTAAATGTTGCAAAATAACTAAAGAAATATCAAAACATTGATTATTATTATTGTTCAATGTAATACAACTTTTCTTTTTGAACCGTTCGTCCTTATTTTTTGATTGAGGATTTGAAGAACCACCTTTAATAGCGTTGGTAGTGTTAACAAATAGAGTAATACTTTTAATAAATCCATGTACATTTAATTTTTCACTTTGAGCTATTATTTCTATAGCTTTTTGTAGATTTTAAGGATTATATCCTAAATAAATGTCATCGTTTTTAATCACAAAACCATCTTCAAATTGCAGCTCAAATGATATTAATTGTTTATTATCACTCGATGGTTCGGGTACAAATCTTCGTAAACCTTTTATTTCGAATAAATTAAAATCTATTGGACCATACACATCTACGGACGTTTTGAACTTTTCGATGTACTTAGTGCGTTTATTATTTTTAATTTCTTTAACATTTTTAATATCAGTTTTTACATTATTTACAAATTTGTTAATCTTTTCATTTTTCTTTTTATTTATATTTTTTCGTGAAATTTCACGGTATTTTTTGAAAGTTTTAGATTTTCCATTGTATTTGTCTTTGATTTCTGTTTTTAACGATTTTTCATAATCATTTTTTGTAATAAATGTTTTAGATTTTTTTCTTCCATTTATTATTTTAAAACTTTCTAGAATATCTTGTAAATCAGCAAAATCTTTTCTAGTTTTTGCATCCTTCATTTCAATGTTGAAAGCTTTCCATTGACTAGGTGTAAGTTTAATATTTGAAATGTTAAGTTTGGACATGGGAGAGGCTTTTATAATATATATAGAAGATTATTTCTTTAAGTTAAACTCGGTTAGTACATTGGACTAAAAAATCACAATAATTTTGAGTATTGTGTTAGTAATTCATACTGTTTTGGTATGTCGAATGATGATTTTTTTAGAGCTTGAATCATATCATCAATAGTGATATTGTATAATTTGACGGAATTTGCTTTAATGGGCAAACCTCTTTTAATTCGTAAATTTAATATACGTTGTTTTAAAACGTTATCTTTGTTAATCTTGTAATGTTTAGCCACATCTAAATTGTTTTTTTCTGCTGATTTTTTGTAATAAGTATTTCCAAACTTTGAAATAACTTTCTCCATATATATGGGATATAATATAATAACCAAAATATTTTTAAATTGTTTAAGTTATATAAAAATGGACATTTTAAACAATTCATGTGATTTTCAAGCATTTGTTTCAGGAATTATTCTTATTATAGGGGCTGTTTTTACGGGAATTAGATATAGTCGTTGTGAAACTATAAATTCACCTTGTATAAATTGTAAGAGGAAAATACTAGAACAAGAAGAAAATACTAATAATGTTTAGAAATTTTAATTTCTTTTTATATCTATTATATTCTAATAAAACAATGGGTTACCGCAAAGGTGAGAAAATAACAGATGAAAAAACTTTAGAAAGATTGAAAAATGCAAGATTGAAAGCTTTAGAAGTACGAAAATTGAAAGCCGAAGAAAAAAAAATATCAAAATTGCAAAAGATCTTGAAAAACAAAAAGAAATATTAGATGCAAAAGAAGTTATTAAAAATCACCAAAAACCGGAAAAGGACGAAATTGAAATTCAACCGGAAGTAAAAAAAGAAGTTGTGAAAAAAAAAAAGTACAAATAAAAAACCAAAAGTTATTATTGAGGAAATACATGAAAGTTCTAGTTCTAGCGAAAGCGAACCGGAAGTTATAGTTAAAAAGAAAAGAATTTCCAAAAAAAGAAATAATAAAGATATAGATAATAGCCCTCAATCACCTCAACAAACAAATACTCATTATGATAAAGCTTATAGAAGTTTATTTCCGGAACTTTAATATTAATAGAAAACTTAAATGTTACAAACTCAAAAATTAAAAAATAAAGATTATGAAATAAATTACCGAAAGGCGGTGCTTTCAATATAAATACGGACCCAGATTTTATTAATATGCATTCCGTTATATTGGCGGTGGCAAAACGAGGTGTAGGTAAAACTTGCAGCTTTTCTAATTTATTAAGATTGATGAAACAAAATAATGCATTAGACCGGTTAATTTTGGTAAGTCCTACTTTTCACAATAATGCTCGTTATTTTAAAGATTTACCATTGGACAATGAAGATATATTAGAACCTTCAATTGAAGCTCCCCAAAAAATAGAAGAAATTCTTGACACCGAAGCTCAAGAATACGAAGAATATCATGAAAATTTGAAAAGATGGAAGAAATTGAATAAAATGTTAAAAGATAAAACAAAATCAATTCATGATATTCCAAATGAATTATTAATTGAATTTGAGGACACAATGTATAATCCACCGGAACATAAATATAATGGGAAAAAGCCGGTGATTGTGGTTTTATTAGATGATGTACAAGGAAATGATATAATGTTACCAAGAGCTAAATTAAATCAACTTGTAACTACTCACCGTCATAAAGGTAAATTAAAAAATGGTGCCTTGGGAGTTACTTTATTATTTGCAACACAAAATTATACAAGTAATCAAACGGGTTTGAATAAATCAATAAGAGGTAACTTAACTCATTTATTAGTTTTCAAAAATAAAAATATAAAAGAACTAGAAAAGATTGCTGAGGAATGCTCTGGTGAAATAAATCAAGATACATTTTTCCAAGTTTATGATAAAGCAATTCAATCACCTCATGACTTCCTATTCATTGATTTACATAAAAAGAGTACACACCCAAGTGGATTCAGGAGAAACTTTAATGAGTTTATTATTCCAAATACTTTAGATTGACTTCATACATATTGCTTTCAAACAGTTTTTGCAGTAACTATTTAGAGGTCCGTCACCCATATCATCATCAAGAATTATGCAGCTAGCACAAACAGCCTTGCAACAAACAAAACAAGGAGTCCATTTCACCTTTTGCAGTGAGTCACAAGTAACGCATTTTACAACTGAGCAAATATCCTGTGGTAAACACCCAGAAATAAAAAGAAGTTAGGACTTTTTGGGAAGAAGGAAACCATGCTTATCATGGAAAGCAATGTTTATCTCATCCGTTTTTTTGAAGCTTGCAAAGTGTTCCTCAAGGGTGGGAGGCCTTTTTTCTTGCCTTGCTGCTGCAAAAAACTGGTCAAGCTCAAACTTATGACTTTTGAAGTCAAAGCTTATCAAACCCTTCTCACTTGCCGTTGCAAGGTTCCCAACCCAAAAGCCTTCCAAATATCTCATATCTTGTATGAGAACTTCCTCATATGTATGAAAGAAATATTTTCCCTCATGCGACTCTTTTTCACTGCGAACTCGGGCAGCTCTCAAAGAGTTTATCTCTTTGTGATAACTCTCAAGGTCTTTCTCCATCAACTTCAGCATACAGTTCCAGCCAAGTCTGCTCTCACTGTTGTATGCTGGGAACCGAAATACTTTCAAGTTGACATACTTTTCAATAAACAAAAGATAACTCACCTCGCAGGGGCCGGTTTTCTCACTTGCTGCTTCAACATCGGTTGGTGCTTCAGCCTTTTGACAACTTGGGCACTGATATTTGTACCCTGCGTTAAAATCGCAGTGAACTTCCAAAAACTCGGCCATCGGTAACAACATGCCGTGTAGTTCTCTTGTGTTAGGGTCATACTCTTCACCAAAAGAACTAAGTATGACTTCCTTCACTTCGTCTGCTGTAAAAAATACACAGAAGTCACAAAAGTCACACTTTAATTTTGTTGCAGAAAAAGTATCTGCCTCTTGAGAATCGGAGTCTTCAATCGGACTATCCTCAAAACGGAGGTGTTGACCTCCCGATTTTTCCTCGGCATTTTTCAAAGGTTCCTCTAACTGTGAAATAGCCTCTGTAGGCTCAACCACTTGTAACACATGCGTATTCTGCAGCTCTTCGTTTTCCTTTTGAAGGGCCTTCACCATATTCTCCTCGACCTCAAGTTGTGTTTTTAGCTCGGCATTTTCATGCGTAAGCTCACGGACCTTTTCAGAAGACTGCTCACATATTCTTTCGAGCTCTGTTATTTTGTCACCTAAAGCGGCATTTTCGACTTGCAGCTTTTTCACTTGAGCCTGAAAGTCACTAACGTCATCGTCGGGCATTTCAGCGTCTGTTGCGAAGGAAAATACTGCAACCTTTCTTCTTCCGATTCACTCTCTTGCGATTCAAACTGCGGCTGCGAAACAGTAGTCACTGTGACTGGAAGAGTAGGGTCCAAGAAACGAAACTTCAAAAGCGCATTTACGCTCCCTTGAGAGTGTTGGCGCTCAAGCTCTTCACGCTCCTTTTCCGCTGAACCAACGGAAACTTTTAACTTTTTGTCAGCTATATCTTGTCTTTCTTTCATTCTTTTTTTACTCTCTTGTTCTTGTGCAAGCAAGTGCCTACAATAATCGCGAAATAAAACATCGCGAACGCCCTCCGCAATAGCTGCCGATGCGGTAGTTGTAGCGTAGTCTACAAGCGAGGGAGCAACAACTGTTCTCCATGTTTTACTCGTTGTAAACTTGGGCGCTTTCTCCCAACAACGTGAACAGTACAGGTATCGGCTTTTGTGTTTGCATGCCGCATCTCCGGGTTCAATACGCGGATTATTGCGTACTTTGTCAAAGTTAATGCCTCCACACGGTACCGCTTTTGCAATAAGATACGTAGAGGGCTGAACTTTTGAATTGCAGTCATATTCTGTGTTATTCGACAGAGTTATCATTTTTCGAGGAAGCTTCAAGTAAGTAACAAGTAAGTAACAAGTAAGTAACAAGTAAGTAACAAGTAAGTAACAAGTAAGTAACAAGTAAGTAACAAGTAAGTAACAAGTAACTCTGCAGTAACTCACAAGTAACTCACAAGTAACTCACAAGTAACTCTCAAATAACCTTTAATGAAAAATGCAATATTTTTTATTATTCATTTTATTATTTATTATTCATTTTATTTTTTATTTTAATTATTTTAATTATTTTAATTTTTATTTTATTCAATAATTGTCACTATAAAGTTACTTATGAGTTACTTATGAGTTACTTAGGAGTTACTTGAGAGTTACTAGTTACTTACTAGTTACTTACTAGTTACTTACTAGTTACTTACTAGTTACTTACTAGTTACTTACTAGTTACTTACTAGTTACTACTGTATACGATACTCGAGCTTAAACAAATATGATACATGTCACAACATGCTACAAAATAATGTTTGGCCACCCTAAATAATCAGTTAACAACTATGGCTAAAACACGTGGTACGAAACGCAAGCAGTGCACTCGCATGCAGTGCATAATATGCAATAAAGCATTTGGCGGTATTCCGTTCAATGCGATGCCTCTCGCAAGGGGAGAGTGTTGCGAGTCGTGCCATACTTCAAAGGTTATCCCCGCAACCGTGGAACAAAATGCACAGGCACAAGCGGGTTCTTCCCGCGGTGTCAAACGTGAACGGAAGTCCGATTCCGAACCCGAGCCTTCTCCTAAGAAGGAAAAGAAGAAACGTTTCCGTCCGATTGAAGGACCTGGTCCATCGGACAAGACCCCACCTCCCCCTTCTTTGGAGACGCTTGTACGCCTAAGGTCATCGGTGAACTCTGCTAATGCGAAGGAGTTATCGGGTATTACACGAAACAAAACGGTTCGTTCTTCAAACGTTCCAGCAACCTTCAACTTCCTAAAGAAGTACGGTTCCAAAAAAGATCGGGACAATGCGAATACTTTCAATACGATGTTTGGAGAATACAAGGACGGACGCTCGCTCTACACTTGGACTCCAGGTGAAGAATGCGTACAACTCGTTGAACGCGCAGACCCCGCGGAGGGCACTGAGAAAGACCCCGCGGAGGGCACTGAGAAAGACCCCGCGGAGGGCACTGAGAAAGACCCCGCGGAGGGCACTGAGAAAGACCCCGCGGAGGGCAATTAGATATACATAGCTATTACCATACTTTGTATTATTTTTCTAGTATTCTAGTATTCTAGTATTCTAGTATTCTATCTTCTAGTTTTTGCCTAAATACATACTTTCTGTTTTTGCGTCCATAATCGGCAGAGGGATAGAGACCTTTAAAAAAGCATCGGTGTTCAAACACCCTCTGCAGGCATTTGGGTACTTGTTGACCCAGGCAGTCATAGTTACGTTTTCGTTTCTTAACATATAGTAGCAACAATCGGACTTGACACCGGCGTCCATATCCGCGCAGAAGGCCGATTGCGAACGGAATATGCAAAACTTGCAACCTTTCCGTGCGCATTTTAAACAAGTGCCGGTCTGCTGTTCTTCTGGTTTGTTGCAAAAGAAGTTGGTACAACCTCTTGCAACTCTGACGTGAATAGCAGGGTCCCGTACTCTCGTTGAAAGAAACAGAGGCGGCGGGGCAACCGCTGCTGCCGATGCCGATGTCGTTGTCGCTGTCGCCGATGCCGTTGTCGCTGTCGCTGTCGCCAAAAGCGCTGCAGGCCTGAAACCTGTGGGCGCTTTTGGAGCAGCACGATGCACTGCCCAACGCTTTTTCATGGTTTGCATTTTTTCTTTTGACAAGGGCATGCGGTCTAACGCCTGCTGAACAGTCCTCGTAAGAACAATCGGCGATGCGGCTGGCGTTTCAGCCTGAACGGCTTCCGATGCCTGCTGAGCGGCTTCCGATTCAACTATTAAGTCAATAGTTACCTCTTCCGCAACGAACTGCTTACGGGTTTGACGGGTTTTCGGCATTTTTAAAAGTTGAAAGTTTGTCTTTTGTTAGGGGTAAGTTTCTGTGTTCGCAAGTTTGCGCAAGTTGTTTTCACTAACTAGCAACAGTCCTTTTGTAAGGGGGTCAAAACACCCCGTCATTGACATTTATTAAAATTTATTTTAAAATTTATTTTTTTTATGAAAATATTATTTTTCTAAAATTTCGCGCTGATCATCACTAACAAACTGAAATTGTCAAAATCCAAATACTCTATGAGATATTACGACTCAGTCCTTTCCATGCAAATTTTGTAAAACTCACTATCTAATTCAACCCCTATGTATTTTCGATTATTGTTTTTACAAGCAATTAAACTAGATCCAATACCCATAAAAGGATCACAAACGAGGTCATTTTCATGTGAATATGATTTAATTAAGTATTCCATTAATTCTATTGGTTTAGAACATGGATGTTTACTTTTGTAATTTCCGTTAGAAATTTTCAAAACTGATTTTGGATATCGATAACCGTCTTCACATTTGGTCGGTAATCGAGCGCAATGTTTGGTATATATATTAGTAGTATTTGCACTAGATTTAAAATATGGCTTTCCGGGCGTTTTTTGCGGGTTAAATGTAGGTAGTCTTTTATAAAATATATAAATCATCTCGTGATTTCGCAATGGCATTTGATTTGCATGAAAAAATCCTAAAGATATACTCTTAAAATATACTAAATCATATCGAAACCATGCTTTAATACTTTCAATTATCTTATGTCCAAATTTAGTTGTGGTTAGAAAAATATAACATGTTTTCTCTTTACCTATACGCTTCAAATGTTTCCACAATAAATTTAAATCAATTATTTCTTTATCCCATTTACAAGCGGTTTGGTTATAAGGTAAATCTAATACAAACAAATCTACGGAATTATCCTTTATTTCAGGGAAAATATCAAAACAGTTTGCATTATGAATTTCAAACATTAAATTAATAAATTTATTTATTTATTTTATACTAAACAAATTCTAAATGAGACCGCAATTAACCGACGCGTACACCAAACAACAATGCTTAAAAATGATGGATATAACAAATAGAATACCAAATTCTCAAAAAATGTTTAAAAGTTATGGCAATCTTTCTAAAAATAGTTATAGTATGACCGTACCTAGTTCAAATCCTGAATTATTTTATTTTGATCTAACAAATTCTCCTATAAATCCTATGCATTTGACTAAAGAATTAAAACATGATTTTGATTTTCCAAAATATATTATGCAAGAAGAGTTTTCTTCACAATCCACTCCAATAAGTTTCGAAGAAGAAGAAGAATTGTTGAGTGAAATTGACACTGAAGAAATTAATTCAGGTTTAAAAAGACTGCGTGAAGATTTTTCTCCATCTCCGTTAAACACACCCGAAAATCAAGGCGAATCTGGTCCTTCATCAAGGACAGTTGTAAATCCAATATCAAGACAAGCATTATCGTTTTCTTTACCAAGTGATACCGACATTATTACCGGTGTAAATCGAAGAAACCCGACGTCTCCTAATAGAAATTTCTCACCGGCAAAAACACGTTCACGTACTACAAATAACAATTAAAAATTTTATCATATTATAAATTATATGTCTCGAGAAAATTGGATAGAAAAATTAAAAGAATGCTCACGTGAATATCATGCATCAAAGAAAAGCATAACCAAGTCTAAAAATCTAAAAGCTATAAAACCTTCAAAAGTATCCACAAAGCTTGTTGCTCCCAAATTACCTAATTATAAAAAATTACCTGATAATCAAAGCAAAGCTTTAGCCAAAACAATTTTCAATTTGGAAGCTCGCCCGTATATTCGACAACAAATGCAAATTGCTCGTCGTATTCGGGGAAATTTATATTAAAATGAAAATATTAATTTAATAATTTATGAATACATTTTGTGATAATAATCCTTCAAATATATTTTGTCAAAAAGCGAAAATTGTAGATGACACCAATTTTAAAAGTAATGATTTTAAATTTGAAAATGAAATTTTCAAAAAAAATACAAAATAATAAAAGTAATAACAAAGATTCTACGCCGTTTGAGAGAATTCCAAAAATTAAAGATAATGATTTTACATCACAAAAAATAAAGAAACAAGCGGCGGAACTATTGAATGCAATACATGCAGATTTCAAAAATATTCCAAATCAAGCAATAAATAATTTTCTTGGAAAAAATACAATTAAATTTGATAATCCCATTCAAAAAAATATGCTTTGGCTGCAAATTCAGCCTATGCATTTAGTTACGACAATAAAGCAAAATTAAATAAAATAATGAGAGAGCTTCCAAATTTTCAAATAGACCCTACATTAAGCGGAAGAAATTCGGTTACATTAGTTAATTCTATAAATAAAGAAGTAATCATAGCATATCGTGGAAGTGACGCTGAATTTTACAAATTAGAAACAATTTCTAAAAACCCTAATAGGTTAAGTAATTTTGAAGATTGGTATGTGAATTTATTAACAACTATAGGCAAACAACGCACAACTCAAAGATATAACGAAGCATCCCAAAGATATGAAAATGTTTTTAAAAAATTTGGAAATAATTACAAAATTTCGGTAACCGGCCACTCAAATGGAGCCGGACAAAGCAATTTTATTGCCGAAAAATATAATGTCGAGGGTCATCATTTTAATCCAGCTATTAATCCCTTGCAAAAACCGGTAAATACACCAACGGAAAAACAATATGTTTATTCAACGGAAGGTGATCTTGTTTCATTACCGGCAAGAATTAAACCACATCCAAATTCTAATTATGAAATTATTCATGTCAATCCAAAACCGGGAACAGAAAATGATCTTGTAAAATTACATGATTTAGAGCAAATGTATACCGAAAATTATCCCCAAACCGAAAGAGTTTCCACGGCAAGATCTAGATTTGGTTTCGCAAATGCTATAGGCGGTTCAGTTATGGGTGGTTATTTTGGATACTATCAACCAACAAATTCTAAAGATGAACATTATTTTAGAACGACTCAAGGTATATTAGAAGGTGCATTGTTAAACGAAGCGCCCCCTATTAATTTTACAGATTTTATGGATACCATGGGAGTTAAAGAGAGTCTAGAAGAAAAGAATTATTTACGGAAATATTTAGGGTTGCATCCAATTGAAGAAAAAAATATAGAAAAAGTCCCTAGTTATGACCCAATTACCGAAAAAATTAGAAAAATAACGGGTAGACAAAAGCAAGATAAAAAGTTATTTTCGCCTACAACCGGAGTAAGTTATGAAAATAGAAACATAAATTCAGGTAATTTTAAAAAGGGAATTAAATATGTCGAGTATGACGGTAATAGTTCAACACCTATAAAAGTCGGTGTAATAAATCCATAAGATATATAATATAAAATGGCAAATTGTAAATATAAAACTGTAAAAATTAAAAAGTCTACAAAAAAAGATAAAAAAATTAATGGCAATTTTTGATAATTTAAAAACTGTTCATTTCGGTGCAAAAGGTTATACAGATTTTACTACAAATAAAGATATAAAAAGAAAATTAAATTATCTCAAACGTCATAAACCCAATGAAAATTGGAGTACATGTGATACTCCCGATTCGCTTTCAAAACATTTATTATGGGGCAATTCCACTTTATTAGAAAAAAATATTAATAAATATAAAAGAACATTTAATTTAAAATGAATATAGAAAAAGATCTTTTAATTGTGGAAGCCGAAAGAATATTCAAAAATATTCCCAAAGCACATATTGGACTTTTAGTAGATGATTATTTAAATAGAACCGAATATTACACTGAATTAGCCAATGGAAATATCGAAATTTCTAAACCAAAAATTAGGGACACGGAAGCAAATATTAAAAATCAATCTTTTATTAGTATAGATAATGAATAATATAATTTCATCACGAACTATATATTTAAATAGTGAAGAAAATTCGGCAGGTGATTCTCGAAGAATAGATGTAAATATACCTACAGCTTTATTAAATTATAGAGCTACAAGTAAATTACGTGTTGTCTTGAATTCCTTTTCGGCTGCTAAAACATGGTACACTATTAATAATTTTAATGGAATATTCTTTATAGGTAATACTAATGCTAATAAATTATTTCCCGTAGAAATTCCTTTTGCAAATTATACAGAATTATCTCAATTAGAAACAGTTTTAAGTACAAATATAAAAGCAGTTTTAGATAATGAATTTGCATATACCGGAACGGTTACCGTAGAATATAATGGTAACCCTGTAGATTATAAAAATAGGTTTAAAATTACTTTATCAATTGCAGTTCCGAATATTAAGTTTGTTTCTTTTTCAGTTAGAAATGAATTCAATGCAAACAATCCTTTGCAAGCTGAACTACAAACTAAAGTTATAGGTCCAAGCAAATATAACGACGCCGACGAAATTTTAGGCGGGCGTGTAAATAGACAAACTAACAATTTATCAAATGTTTCTCAATTAATTGATTTATTCGAAATAAAAACAGCGGACACAATATTCGAAAGTTATTATCCTTGTAATTTGCAAACAAATGATGCACTATATTTGCGAATATCAAGTTTGCCTACTAACAATGTTGAGTCTACAAATTTATCCGCTATAAGTAGTGATAGCACTTCTTTAATTGCTAGCGATATTTTTGCTAAAATTCTTTTACCAAATGACTTGACTACAAACTTTATAGATTTTTAAATCCAAATGACAATTTTGCTATTGACATTTCAGGATCACAATTGACTGAATTAAAATTTGTCTTGACCGACTCTAAAAATAGACCCATACCTTTAGTTTCCCCCACGGAAGCACGGGACGGAAGTATAAGTTATTCTATGTCAATAATTATCAAAGAACTTTCACAATTTTAAATTTTTTTTATTTATGTTACTAATATATTATATATAAAAGAATGTCTTTGCCATTAACTCTTGCGTACGCACTTCAAAAAGTTTCCGGGTATAGCACTAATTATTTTAGGCTTGAAACCACAAATCAAGACACCGCAACAAATAATTCTACAATCACTCTAAATCTTCCGTCAAACGTAATTATAAATTTAAAATCACTTTCGATGCATTGTGAAGCTCGAGCAAATGAAAATAATATTACCATTCCGGGAGGTGCTGATTTTTTGAGAACAATGCTTCCAAATGGTTTAGAAAAATTGATTTTGAGAGTAGAAGCCACGGCCGGTGGAATCCAGGTTCAGAGTGGTTATAATGGTTATAGCACCGTAGCTACGGTTTTAGACAATTTACAAACTACTTTAAATAAAGAAATCAGTTATCAAAGAGTTTTACAAAACCAAGAAATTGAAGTGACCGACCTTGATTATTATAAAACATTTCGACCTTTTATAATTCAAGAATTTAGAAGCTTTATAGGAGAGAGCGAGCCGAGTTATTTAGATACATCTCTTTTGCCACCTATTCAACTTCGATTTTATTTGCATGGTCCGGAAGTTTTAGGTGCTGTTCAAAATAGCTTGGGATTAGGAAATGGTTTAAATGACGACGGTCAACAAGCTTTAATTTCAGGTGGAAGATTTACTTTACAAAAACTTTATTTTACAATTGAAACTATCACCTTCTCAAATGGAGTCTATGATTCGGCAGTCGACGCAAAATTAAAAAGAGATGGATTTCTTGAAATTCCGTTCAAGAATTACTATTCTTTCACATCTTCACACGACGGTATGAATAAATCTACACGCTTCAGCTTAAGTGCTCAATCTGTTGATGAAATTTATGCTGTTCAACGTATAGGTGACTATCAAACTAAATCTCGTGGATTAGTTCAAATTGATAATAAAATTGGTCCAACCTTTATACCGAGTTATTTTGACTTCAAATCTGGACGTCTGGGTAGTGGACAATTTAATGTAAATAATTTATATGTTCCAAATTATCGAAACGATGCAATAGGTTATTTCAATTCAATGTGTGTTGCGAAAGCTGATCAATATATGTCAAAATGTGGTTGTAAAGTCAATAGTTTTGAAGGCTGGGTAAACCATTATTTCACTTTTATGGTTCGCTTAAATATGCCTAGCGATATGGGTGTACGTTCATTGTCAGGTCTCGACTCTCGTGGTTTAAATACAATGATGTACCTTGAGACAAGTGAAGGTACAAATACAACAGAAGAAGCATTAACAAATAATGAAGTGTTTGTATTTTGTGCATGTACATCTGTGTTACGTGTAGGAATGGGACGTATGATTGAATTGATTGTTTAAATGTTTCTTTATTAATATAAATAAAAAAATAATGAATCGATTTCAACCAAATGACTCGCCTACAAGTTGTGCTAGGAGGCAAGCACAAGAGCAAGAAAAACGGCTAAGTATAAAACGCAGGAGTACTCAGTACGGAGTACAGTAGGACCGATCAGAATGATGTTGATGTGAGGTGCCTAGCCTGTTGTACGGAGTACTCAGTACAGTTGAGTTATGGAAAGAGTTCCTGAATGTATAAGAACTCTAAGTGTAACCCGTTTCGGAGAGATGAACTGAACTGAGAATTGTAACATAAAAGTAAAGAGCCGTATCCGCTGTATATTGTGTATTGCCTATTCTACTAATCTTACGGTGGGTTAACCCGCCGTAAGAGGAATTTTCGGCGGCCTCTAGTGGTGGTGTTATGAGGTCTACGGTGCCAAACCTATCGATTTTCAGACAGTTTATGAGTTGAATGAAAGCCGAGGAACATACTATGGATGGATGCGATGTGCCCCATGTGTGTAATGCGCTCGCGAAGTGGGGGGGTGTAGCGGGTTCCGATCATATATGCTTACGGTGGGTTACCACATAATTTTGTATATTGGTAGATATGTGGCCTTCCTCGGTGGCCCTTTGGAAATTTGGAGACCTATGTTGTCAAGTTCTCGAGCTGCTCTTTCTGCAGTGTCTTGTCAAAATTTTCATTCGAGGCCATCTTGACCCTCAAAATGCCACGCGAAGTGAGGGTGGTATGACGGTTTATTACGCTATATGACACGATGTATATGCGATAATTGGTTTGCCGGTTTGGGTTTGGGTTTTCAGGTTAACAAACCCGGATACATCCGATATAATTCTTCGCGGATGCCTCTTGGGAGTGTCTAAAGTCATCCTGCCACCATGAACATGACCAGGGGGTCAGTTTAGGGGCTGAAATAATCGTTTTACTTAGGGTTGGGTAACCCACCGTAAGGGGTCCTTACGGTGTGTAAACCCACCTTTCGTAGAATAGGCAGTATTGAAAGCATACACTTGAAAGCAAAAGCATAACTATTAAGATTTACGAAACCGAAGTCTTGTAGTTGACCTAACGTAATCATACCTCGTGCGGTCGTTTAATAAGTGTTGTCCGCTGCTGTGCGACCTCCCTTCCTCCTCTTTGCGCCTCCCTCCAGAGCTGCATCCATGAAGAGGTCCAACTGAGTCGCTGGCGCATGTCCATACACCAGTTCGAACGGTGAGAACCCTGTCACTGCCGACTTGGAGTCGTTGATGGCGTACTCCACTGGAGCCACCCACAGGTCCCAATCCTCCTGGTTCTCTGCCACGTAGCAACGCAGCATGCGCTCCACAGTGTGGTTACTGCGCTCCGCCTGGCCATCGCTCTGCGGGTGATAAGGGGTGGTGCTGGCTACCTTCACGCCCATCAGTCGCATGAACTCCTGGGTCAGAGCATCTCGAAAGCGCGGGTCCCGGTCGCACACAATCTTCATTGGGGCTCCGTGCAGTCGCCACACCGCATCCATGAACATTCTGGTCACCACCTCCGCTGAGCTATCATTGTACGCCATTGGGACCACGTGCACCATCTTACTCAGTTTACAAGTGAAGGTGGCGAAGGCGTTCACACCTCTCTCTGTCGTGGGAAGCCCAGTAACAAAGTCTATACTCACCACTTCCCATAATCGACTAGGCACAGAGTGAGGCTGTAACAGGCCTGCTGGGTATCCCTGGCGCGGCTGGGTTTGCTGGCAGGTTACACACGTCTTCACCCATTCAGCTACGTCCAGATCCATACGCGGCCACCAGAATCGTCGCCTGACTCTGTCCAGGGTCTTGTCCCTCCCTGTGTGGCCAGCTGCAGGTGCTTCATGAGCCTCCCTCAAGACCAGCTCTCTCAGAGGGGAGTCGGGAGCTAAGACCACCTGATAGCGCCCTTCCGCCACTCTCCAGATGATGTTACTCACCAGTCGAAAATGCTCGGTGCGGTGATGTTGAGTGGCCAGTAGTTCCTGCTTCAGGGCTGAAAGGTACTCACTGCGCCTGTGCTCTGCTCGTAAGGCACGCAGAAACATGCCTGGTTCCACCACTCCTGCCTGGTCCCTGATCTTGGCTGCTGCGCCCTTGAGAGTCACCGCTGGTGATGCTGAGGGTCTCTCCCTTGGAGCTGTGATCTCTTCAAAGTGCTTTCGCTGCGGCTTAGCCAACACTACCAAGACGGGCCATGGAATGGGCAACTCTTGCAAGGCTGTACGGTGTCCCCTTTCTTCGCCAGGAGAGACGAACATCCGGTTGGGCTCCCCTTGCTCGTTCACTCGGGGTATGGTCTCTGCAATTTCCATTCCGTACTCTCGCAGCAGGGGCCGCCAGTCAGCCTGCGGGAAGTCAGGCAACAGGAACAGCGCGGCTGTGCTCTGGGGAGCGTGTCGGGCCTCTGAAGCATAGTGTCTTAGGATGTCAGCAATGCTCACCTTGGAATCCGAGAAGGGTGGGTTACACCACACCACGCGACCCCTCCACTGTTCCTTCAGACAATCTGTCCAGAACGTGTCCACCTGCCGGTTCTGCCCCATGAGGTCGCAGCATGCGTCCACCTGGAACCGTCCACCCAACACTTTCGCGTACTTGGCTTGCAATCGACTAAACTCGGACGGAATCAGCTTCCAGTCCTGATTGTCTACCAGGGGTTCCCCAGGTTGCATCCTTGGTGAGGGCTGCTGCTGTACCGCTGCTGGCTGCTGCTTCTCTGCTGGTCGCTGCTCACTCTGGGCTCGTGTCTGGACTCCTGCCATTGCTGGTAGCGCGGCCATCCTCTCCACTGTGACCATAGCGTCCAGCCATAAGTCCGGTGTTTCTGCCCACCAGAGACCGTTCAGCTGAGTTAGCTTACCGGTTACTTTGGGCTCACTGACCGGTGGGTACTCACCTTCCTCCTCGTCCGACGAGCTGAGCTCTAAGTCCAGGGGTGAAGTGGGGTCTTCCTCTTCTGCAACCTTCAGGCCAGCCACCATGTCTTCTGATTTCCCCTTGGCTCCCGCAGCTCTTCTACCCTCCTCTGCAGACACCGGCTGGTCAGTGCTCGGATCCACATAGCCAGCCTCCTTCAGCCCCTCGCGCGCCGTCGCCTGCACGTAGTCCGGTCGCCGTGAGGCAGCGTCCGGTACCACCAGTGTGCGTCCAGGCACGTGCTCCATGGCGTGCACTCCTACCTCCACCAGGTCTTCGTACCACCTAGCCTGGCGTCGGCTGAGCTCCCGTCCAGGTGCGAATAACCACTTTAGAGGAGCATGATCCCCCATTAACCTGAACTCCGTGAATATCAGGTAATGTCTCCAAGTCTGCGTAGTGCAGTGGTGGATGGCGGCTAGCTCACGCTCACCTGCGTGGTAGTTCTGCTCAGCAGACGAGAATTGCTTACTCTCGAAGGCTATGGGTTGCAGGCCCTTGCCTAGATCCTGCATCAGCACGCCAGCTAATGCCACTGCACTCGCATCAGTCTGCACAACAAAGGGGCTGGTGCCGCGATGCGCTGCTTCCTGATCGGGCAAGATCAAGGTCGGTGCAGTGGTGAGAGCGGTCTTGAGGCGTTCAAAGGCGTGTTCCTGCTCTGGTCCCCATTCCCATGGCACTAGGTTCTTAGTCAGCTTGGTCAAAGGGTGCGCTAAGTCAGCGAAACCCTGTATGTACCGTCGATAGAACCCAGCCAAGCCCAAGAACTGTCGCACGTGCTTCACCGTCTCGAGTCGCGGCCAGTCCCGTATGGAAGCTATCTTGTCTTGCTGAGGTCGGCAACCTGTGCGGTCAATGACGTGTCCCAGAAAACGTACTGAGCGTTTAAAACAACGTAACTTGGACTCCTTCAACTTGACCTTATTCTGTCGGCATACCTCCAAAACCTGCCGCAGATGGTCCAGGTGCTCCTCGGGGTTGCGAGAGAAGATCATGATGTCATCCACAAAGACTCTGACGAACGGCAGGTGGCCCAAGTACTTCTGCATCATTCGCTGCCAGCACGAAGGGCTATTGGACAGCCCCATAGGCATGACCAACCACTCATAAGCTCCAAACGGCGTGGTCATGGCCGTCTTCTCGATTGCGTCCTCCTCCATGGGCACCTGCCAGAATCCCCACAGAGCGTCCGCGGTAGAGAAGATAGTCGCTCCCTGCAGGTCATCGATGAGAGACTGTACGTCAGGGAGAGGGTAACGGTCCTTCACAGTGATCTCGTTGATCTGGCGATAGTCGATCACCAGTCGCAGCTCCTTGGGGTTGGAGGGCTTGGGCACCATCAGGACTGGACTGCCCCAAGGTGAAGACGAGGGACGGATGTATCCCTTTGCCAAGAGCTCGTCCAGTTGTCCACGAAGTTGTCGCAACTCTTCCATGGACAGCTTGTAGCACCTCTTGTGTCGTGCACCATCACGGTACTCGGGGTCCACGCGCAGCGGCGATTTGTGGTCGCGGTCCACGATTCAGAGTAATTCGCTGCCGAAAGAAACTGCGATTGCTCCGTGGAAGCCGCTACAGCCGTGTGCGACGGAATTCCATGCTGAAAGTCCATGATTGCGCTGTGAGTGAACGCACGTAAACGGCAGTGAACTCACACAGTACGGGCGATAGGTTTTTGCCGATTGACGCCGATTTCGGTTGAACGAAAGGCAGATCCCGCGGAAAGGTACCTGCAAAGACGAATTACATCACACTTGAACGTGTGGTATATGCATTCAGGAACAGTATATGATATATTTTCCGTCGAAATTCGCAGCCCTGACGAAAGGCGGACGCAATTAAGCGTGTTTTACGTCGTCGTTTTCAGAATTTTCGTGGGAACCCGCGGAAAGGCCTCGCGGAGAAGTCGTGTGCCGATAATTGTACAGCCGAAGTTCAGTCGGCACTAACAGGTCGCGTCTAACGCAACCACGCTGATACCAGTTGTTCGGGGGTGCTTTCTAAGAGCTTCTAAGTCTACTTAACAATACAGGGAACCTAGTTCAAGCCTGCAAGAGATATGTATGGCTGTAAGCAAGATACATATATGTGAATCGGATCTTTCTTAAATGTCGGAGTTACAACAGCCAGGTGTGGCTGTTCAGTAACAAATTCAAAACTGTTTCATTCAGCCTGCTCGGCTGCTTTATGCCATGGTTTCCGATCTCGAACTTTCGAACATCACTCGATGTCGACTCCTGTCAGGTCCCATCATACTTCATGAGAACTCGAACAGTCACATCATAGAATCTGCCGACTAGCCCAGTTATATCATCACTGTATTCCGAGCCACTCCATATCACTCTGAATAATTATAACTGTGCTGACTTGGCAATATTGGAGGCCATACCAGCTTTCCCTCCAATTTCTCTGACTGCTGGTTTTCCCACCAAAACTCACTTTCGGGTCAGGTATTTCTGTCAGTCATTTCTGTCAGACCCCCTTGTCATCTGGTCACATAAATGCCTGTCACTGATGACTGTCATCGTACCCGTCACTCGTAGCTCTGACGCGCCATCATACTGTCTCGTGACTTACCCTAGCACAAAATCTGTATAATCCATTTGGGCAGTGGCTCTAAGCCTTGGTATGACCAAGCGGCAGGTGAGAACCTGGGTAATCTATCCAAGCGAGCAGTGGCTCTAGCCTCGGCGCGACCAGGCAACAGGTGGAAATCTGTATAATCCATTTCACGAGAGCATTGGCTCCGGACCTGGCACGACCGGGCAGCAGTTGGAGATCTGGGTAAAAGCTCTAGCACTCCGAGGAGGCGGTGAAGGTTTAAAACCTTTCCTCCGGGCCGGCATCCCGAGAACTGTCAGGTAATTGGCAAACCTATTGTCATCCCCTGTAAGTGTACCGTGTTGGGAGGTTTAAAACCTTGAGCGTGGTAATGGATGTGAGACCTTGAGCCTTGGGGGAGCCTGGTAGTGCAGATGGCAGACCGGTGAGAGGCCGACCCTTGTGCTTAAGAGGTCGATCTCCTTATTGCGGTGTGTTTTGGGAAGTGTAATGTCATCCCAGACAACAGGCGGCTGAGACCTGTATAATCATTCAGAGCAACAGTAGAAGATCTGTATAAAAACTTTACTGGTCCGACGTGGTCAGCGTGGACGTGACCTTCCCTAAGGGGGGGGGAGTTGTGCTAGGAGGCAAGCACAAGAGCAAGAAAAACGGCTAAGTATAAAACGCAGAGTACTCAGTACGGAGTACAGTAGGACCGATCAGAATGATGTTGATGTGAGGTGCCTAGCCTGTTGTACGGAGTACTCAGTACAGTTGAGTTATGGAAAGAGTTCCTGAATGTATAAGAACTCTAAGTGTAACCCGTTTCGGAGAGATGAACTGAACTGAGAATTGTAACATAAAAGTAAAGAGCCGTATCCGCTGTATATTGTGTATTGAAAGCATACACTTGAAAGCAAAAGCATAACTATTAAGATTTACGAAACCGAAGTCTTGTAGTTGACCTAACGTAATCATACCTCGTGCGGTCGTTTAATAAGTGTAGAATAGTATAAGTCCGAAACCGTAAAGAAGAGAAGAAGTCAAGGTGTAGACTCCTACACAAGTTTAGGTGAACGTATAGGTCAAAATAAAGCTGAATTGCCACCTTCTCTAATGCAAATGTCCGGGTTTAGACCACCTTCTATGCAACAATTGCCTTGTAAATCGATAAGTGACATAACTTTACCCCCAGCCAAAATTTCAAATGTAAATGAATTAGCTGGATATAAATCTTTTATTTTTGGACATGGAGATAAACCAACTTTAAAAACTTCAACGTTTACCTTTCCCGAACAACATCCATTAAATAATCCTATTTTAAAACCCGCAAATTCTTTCTTTGTGTAATATTATATACAATGTCGTCTTTTGGAAAAGAATTGATTATGAATAAAACTCTTACAGTTGGAGATGGTGTACTTATTGGTGCTAAAAATAAAGTAACAAGAACAACTTTACAAAGGAGCTGATATTAATATAGATATTGATGGAAGTCAAAGTGGTGACCCGGGTATTGTAAATTTAAATATGGGTGCAAAAACAGATAAAATGAAAGTTAGATTTCAAGGTTTGCCTATCGTAGAAACAACTAACGTTCCTCCGGTTGAAACTATTACACAAGTAAATGGATTATATGTATTCAAAGCGAATCCAAATGATAGATTTGGAACGGTGTTTATGAAACTTGATCTACCGTAAATTTAAAAATCATATTATAATATATATATATAGATATATGAGTTCTTTCGGCAAAAATGTATTTCTTACAACTTTAAACAATGTAACCGACCCTGACCCTAATCCAACCGTTCCCGACCCCTTAACAATTAATCAGTTAAATGTAAATCAAATAGGTGATAATTCAAATCCTTGCCAAACAATTCATATGGCTTCAACTTTTTTACACCGTGGAGATATTTCATATATAGACAATACAGATGTAGATAATCAAAGAGAATTTATGAAATTACAAACTGACGGTGATTTAAATTTAGTGAATAATATCAATTTTTATGATTTTATTTTGAACAATCCTGTAAGTAAATCAAAATTTTCTATAGGTTTGGATGAACTTGATAGTTCTTTTGAAATTAAATCTTTAGACCCTATACACTTCCAACCCTATAAGTAATTCTGGACAAATATTCATGAAACTTCTTTCAATACCTCCACCGTAAATTATTAAATCGTTTATAGTATATAATGTCAGCTTTCGGTTCAAATCTAATAGTTGAAAAATTAACGGCAAAGACTATGTAGCAGCCCCAGGGACAACCGATACACTAACGTGCGATACAGTTGTGTGCCAAACTATAGGCAGCGTAGACTCGCCGTTAGAGACGATGCATATCGGTTCGGACATACGCTATCAGAACGATATCAAATTCATAGATACTCAAGACCCATTGAATGAACGAGAACAAATGTCCTTGTTGACAGATGGGTCGCTAAAAGTACACACATCAATCAAATTCAACGACTTCGTGTTGAACAACCCGGTTTCCAAATCACGATTTTCAGCAGGTCTCGATGACCTCGATGCTTCTTTCGAGATTAAAAGCTTAGACCCTGTTGAACAAACACGAGTCTCAATTGGGGAAACCGGTATTAATGAAATTACATGTATGCAAACGACGATCAATATAGAGCCATTCGGCAGTGGTCTATTAATCAACGACGGTCCACTCGTGCTCAACAGCGGTGATATCACATTGACTGCAGGCAAATATCGCGGAGATGGAAGCCTTTTGACAAACTTACCTTCTGGTGCAAATCAGAATCTACAATCGGTCACTGACCAAGGTAGCACGACCACAACTAGTATTAGTGCTTCTGCATTTGTGGGTGATGGGTCAGCGTTAACAAATCTCCCAGTTCAACCTGATACATCTACACTTCAAGATGTGACCACCCGAGGGGCTGCAAGCAGTGTCGCCGATGTTTCATATACAGGTACAGGTACCATGATTTCAAGGTTGTGGCCCCTATAAGATGGTCATATATAAAGCTCCACTCATCCATGAAAATGGTGTACTCTTTAAAATCAAATCTACTCAATTTGCACAAGCTATCTAATTGAATGACAATGTTATCTCCTTGCTTCAACGAGTCGTCCTCATCGTTGTAGATTTTACAATTGATTCCCGCCTCATTGAACTTTGTATATTGATCTTCGGCTAAACTTACTCTTGACACAATGCTAATGAGCTTCATTCCATTTCTCTTTTCAAGTTTGGCATTAGTATGGTCCATGAATGTTGTTGTTTTTCCGGTGGCACAACCCGATTTGATAATGTATGACTCTCCAAATTTTAGAATGTCCGATCCTTGCTTCTCTTGTAATTTGGGACGCCTTATGACCTTATGAGGTTTGATCTTGTTCCTTGGAAGTCTTTTCATTTTATGATGATTGACGGCTATCTTCTTCTTTGCTTTGGAAAGTAGCCATGTGATTGAATCAAACTCGTTGGGTTTGCATGCATTCCATATCTTGATGTTGTTATCATGGTCATACTTCGGTTTGGTCTTTGAAAATTCATCCCATTTTGTGAGTTGGTTCAATCCCTTCATGGCATTGGTAAAGAGCCGAAAATCTTGGTATGTATCAATGATATCATGAGGTAGCATGCTCAATATGTTATCAATGTCTTTATCGCTTAAGTCATAATATACCTCTCCTTCTTGAGTGTATTCCTCTTGAGGCTTGATCTCAAACTTTCCGGTTTTTCATTTTTTTAGAAGTGGATGTGTAAATGTGTTCCAACAAGAATTGCTTTATTGCCTCCGGCATTTCCTTGATGGATGTATCATGGTAAACGGTGTAGTCCTTGTGAATGATGCCCTTATCTATATCATATATGTGACTATGTGGTGCTACAATGTATCTTCCATTTGAGATTATGTCAATTTCATGGGCACTCTTCGAACGGGAAAAATCCTTGTCATATTCAAAATACAAGTGAAATCCTCCTCTACAAGATCGAGCGGTATAGGTATTGAACACCCTTGGATCCTTTCCAAAAACAAGAGTCCATGGATGGTTATCCATATCCCACTTATTGGTATCCAAATCTACCACAATTATCTCGTTGACTAAACCACCAATGATGCCAACATTGAAATTTTTGTTTGGCTCTATGCCTTTATATTGCTTGGTTTTGTCGGTATAGAAACCTTTACTATCTTTATGTGGTTTTTTAGAATTGACCATCAACTTAAACTTGATCATATCTTGAAGGGGACGAGTATCATCATATATAGTGACAAAACTTTGGTAGGACATCTTTCTTATATACATGTACTGCTCTTTTCTTTAAGTAGTTTATAGACATGGACGAAACGGAAAAAATCTATATTTGCAAGATTTTTTCTGCCTCTTTTTTCAGCCTATACATTTCTCGTCTTTTGGCATTGATCTCATCCTTATGTAATCTTTTCATGTTTCTTTTTATTTATATATTTTTCGTGAAATTTCACGGTATTTTTTGAAAGTTTTAGATTTTCCATTGTATTTGTCTTTGATTTCTGTTTTTAACGATTTTTCATAATCATTTTTTGTAATAAATGTTTTAGATTTTTTTCTTCCATTTATTATTTTAAAACTTTCTAGAATATCTTGTAAATCAGCAAAATCTTTTCTAGTTTTTGCATCCTTCATTTCAATGTTGAAAGCTTTCCATTGACTAGGTGTAAGTTTAATATTTGAAATGTTAAGTTTGGACATGGGAGAGGCTTTTATAATATATATAGAAGATTATTTCTTTAAGTTAAACTCGGTTAGTACATTGGACTAAAAAATCACAATAATTTTGAGTATTGTGTTAGTAATTCATACTGTTTTGGTATGTCGAATGATGATTTTTTTAGAGCTTGAATCATATCATCAATAGTGATATTGTATAATTTGACGGAATTTGCTTTAATGGGCAAACCTCTTTTAATTCGTAAATTTAATATACGTTGTTTTAAAACGTTATCTTTGTTAATCTTGTAATGTTTAGCCACATCTAAATTGTTTTTTTCTGCTGATTTTTTGTAATAAGTATTTCCAAACTTTGAAATAACTTTCTCCATATATATGGGATATAATATAATAACCAAAATATTTTTAAATTGTTTAAGTTATATAAAAATGGACATTTTAAACAATTCATGTGATTTTCAAGCATTTGTTTCAGGAATTATTCTTATTATAGGGGCTGTTTTTACGGGAATTAGATATAGTCGTTGTGAAACTATAAATTCACCTTGTATAAATTGTAAGAGGAAAATACTAGAACAAGAAGAAAATACTAATAATGTTTAGAAATTTTAATTTCTTTTTATATCTATTATATTCTAATAAAACAATGGGTTACCGCAAAGGTGAGAAAATAACAGATGAAAAAACTTTAGAAAGATTGAAAAATGCAAGATTGAAAGCTTTAGAAGTACGAAAATTGAAAGCCGAAGAAAAGAAAAATATCAAAATTGCAAAAGATCTTGAAAAACAAAAAGAAATATTAGATGCAAAAGAAGTTATTAAAAATCACCAAAAACCGGAAAAGGACGAAATTGAAATTCAACCGGAAGTAAAAAAAGAAGTTGTGAAAAAAAAAAGTACAAATAAAAAACCAAAAGTTATTATTGAGGAAATACATGAAAGTTCTAGTTCTAGCGAAAGCGAACCGGAAGTTATAGTTAAAAAGAAAAGAATTTCCAAAAAAAGAAATAATAAAGATATAGATAATAGCCCTCAATCACCTCAACAAACAAATACTCATTATGATAAAGCTTATAGAAGTTTATTTCCGGAACTTTAATATTAATAGAAAACTTAAATGTTACAAACTCAAAAATTAAAAAATAAAGATTATGAAATAAAATTACCGAAAGGCGGTGCTTTCAATATAAATACGGACCCAGATTTTATTAATATGCATTCCGTTATATTGGCGGTGGCAAAACGAGGTGTAGGTAAAACTTGCAGCTTTTCTAATTTATTAAGATTGATGAAACAAAATAATGCATTAGACCGGTTAATTTTGGTAAGTCCTACTTTTCACAATAATGCTCGTTATTTTAAAGATTTACCATTGGACAATGAAGATATATTAGAACCTTCAATTGAAGCTCCCCAAAAAATAGAAGAAATTCTTGACACCGAAGCTCAAGAATACGAAGAATATCATGAAAAGTTGAAAAGATGGAAGAAATTGAATAAAATGTTAAAAGATAAAACAAAATCAATTCATGATATTCCAAATGAATTATTAATTGAATTTGAGGACACAATGTATAATCCACCGGAACATAAATATAATGGGAAAAAGCCGGTGATTGTGGTTTTATTAGATGATGTACAAGGAAATGATATAATGTTACCAAGAGCTAAATTAAATCAACTTGTAACTACTCACCGTCATAAAGGTAAATTAAAAAATGGTGCCTTGGGAGTTACTTTATTATTTGCAACACAAAATTATACAAGTAATCAAACGGGTTTGAATAAATCAATAAGAGGTAACTTAACTCATTTATTAGTTTTCAAAAATAAAAATATAAAAGAACTAGAAAAGATTGCTGAGGAATGCTCTGGTGAAATAAATCAAGATACATTTTTCCAAGTTTATGATAAAGCAATTCAATCACCTCATGACTTCCTATTCATTGATTTACATAAAAAGAGTACACACCCAAGTGGATTCAGGAGAAACTTTAATGAGTTTATTATTCCAAATACTTTAGATTGACTTCATACATATTGCTTTCAAACAGTTTTTGCAGTAACTATTTAGAGGTCCGTCACCCATATCATCATCAATAATTATGCAGCTAGCACAAACAGCCTTGCAACAAACAAAACAAGGAGTCCATTTCACCTTTTGCAGTGAGTCACAAGTAACGCATTTTACAACTGAGCAAATATCCTGTGGTAAACACCCAGAAATAAAAAGAAGTTAGGACTTTTTGGGAAGAAGGAAACCATGCTTATCATGGAAAGCAATGTTTATCTCATCCGTTTTTTTGAAGCTTGCAAAGTGTTCCTCAAGGGTGGGAGGCCTTTTTTCTTGCCTTGCTGCTGCAAAAAACTGGTCAAGCTCAAGCTTATGACTTTTGAAGTCAAAGCTTATCAAACCCTTCTCACTTGCCGTTGCAAGGTTCCCAACCCAAAAGCCTTCCAAATATCTCATATCTTGTATGAGAACTTCCTCATATGTATGAAAGAAATATTTTCCCTCATGCGACTCTTTTTCACTGCGAACTCGGGCAGCTCTCAAAGAGTTTATCTCTTTGTGATAACTCTCAAGGTCTTTCTCCATCAACTTCAGCATACAGTTCCAGCCAAGTCTGCTCTCACTGTTGTATGCTGGGAACCGAAATACTTTCAAGTTGACATACTTTTCAATAAACAAAAGATAACTCACCTCGCAGGGGCCGGTTTTCTCACTTGCTGCTTCAACATCGGTTGGTGCTTCAGCCTTTTGACAACTTGGGCACTGATATTTGTACCCTGCGTTAAAATCGCAGTGAACTTCCAAAAACTCGGCCATCGGTAACAACATGCCGTGTAGTTCTCTTGTGTTAGGGTCATACTCTTCACCAAAAGAACTAAGTATGACTTCCTTCACTTCGTCTGCTGTAAAAAATACACAGAAGTCACAAAAGTCACACTTTAATTTTGTTGCAGAAAAAGTATCTGCCTCTTGAGAATCGGAGTCTTCAATCGGACTATCCTCAAAACGGAGGTGTTGACCTCCCGATTTTTCCTCGGCATTTTTCAAAGGTTCCTCTAACTGTGAAATAGCCTCTGTAGGCTCAACCACTTGTAACACATGCGTATTCTGCAGCTCTTCGTTTTCCTTTTGAAGGGCCTTCACCATATTCTCCTCGACCTCAAGTTGTGTTTTTAGCTCGGCATTTTCATGCGTAAGCTCACGGACCTTTTCAGAAGACTGCTCACATATTCTTTCGAGCTCTGTTATTTTGTCACCTAAAGCGGCATTTTCGACTTGCAGCTTTTTCACTTGAGCCTGAAAGTCACTAACGTCATCGTCGGGCATTTCAGCGTCTGTTGCGAAGGAAAATACTGCAACCTTTCTTCTTCCGATTCACTCTCTTGCGATTCAAACTGCGGCTGCGAAACAGTAGTCACTGTGACTGGAAGAGTAGGGTCCAAGAAACGAAACTTCAAAAGCGCATTTACGCTCCCTTGAGAGTGTTGGCGCTCAAGCTCTTCACGCTCCTTTTCCGCTGAACCAACGGAAACTTTTAACTTTTTGTCAGCTATATCTTGTCTTTCTTTCATTCTTTTTTTACTCTCTTGTTCTTGTGCAAGCAAGTGCCTACAATAATCGCGAAATAAAACATCGCGAACGCCCTCCGCAATAGCTGCCGATGCGGTAGTTGTAGCGTAGTCTACAAGCGAGGGAGCAACAACTGTTCTCCATGTTTTACTCGTTGTAAACTTGGGCGCTTTCTCCCAACAACGTGAACAGTACAGGTATCGGCTTTTGTGTTTGCATGCCGCATCTCCGGGTTCAATACGCGGATTATTGCGTACTTTGTCAAAGTTAATGCCTCCACACGGTACCGCTTTTGCAATAAGATACGTAGAGGGCTGAACTTTTGAATTGCAGTCATATTCTGTGTTATTCGACAGAGTTATCATTTTTCGAGGAAGCTTCAAGTAAGTAACAAGTAAGTAACAAGTAAGTAACAAGTAAGTAACAAGTAAGTAACAAGTAAGTAACAAGTAAGTAACAAGTAAGTAACAAGTAACTCTGCAGTAACTCACAAGTAACTCACAAGTAACTCACAAGTAACTCTCAAATAACCTTTAATGAAAAATGCAATATTTTTTATTATTCATTTTATTATTTATTATTCATTTTATTTTTTATTTTAATTATTTTAATTATTTTAATTTTTATTTTATTCAATAATTGTCACTATAAAGTTACTTATGAGTTACTTATGAGTTACTTAGGAGTTACTTGAGAGTTACTAGTTACTTACTAGTTACTTACTAGTTACTTACTAGTTACTTACTAGTTACTTACTAGTTACTTACTAGTTACTTACTAGTTACTTACTAGTTACTTACTAGTTACTACTGTATACGATACTCGAGCTTAAACAAATATGATACATGTCACAACATGCTACAAAATAATGTTTGGCCACCCTAAATAATCAGTTAACAACTATGGCTAAAACACGTGGTACGAAACGCAAGCAGTGCACTCGCATGCAGTGCATAATATGCAATAAAGCATTTGGCGGTATTCCGTTCAATGCGATGCCTCTCGCAAGGGGAGAGTGTTGCGAGTCGTGCCATACTTCAAAGGTTATCCCCGCAACCGTGGAACAAAATGCACAGGCACAAGCGGGTTCTTCCCGCGGTGTCAAACGTGAACGGAAGTCCGATTCCGAACCCGAGCCTTCTCCTAAGAAGGAAAAGAAGAAACGTTTCCGTCCGATTGAAGGACCTGGTCCATCGGACAAGACCCCACCTCCCCCTTCTTTGGAGACGCTTGTACGCCTAAGGTCATCGGTGAACTCTGCTAATGCGAAGGAGTTATCGGGTATTACACGAAACAAAACGGTTCGTTCTTCAAACGTTCCAGCAACCTTCAACTTCCTAAAGAAGTACGGTTCCAAAAAAGATCGGGACAATGCGAATACTTTCAATACGATGTTTGGAGAATACAAGGACGGACGCTCGCTCTACACTTGGACTCCAGGTGAAGAATGCGTACAACTCGTTGAACGCGCAGACCCCGCGGAGGGCACTGAGAAAGACCCCGCGGAGGGCACTGAGAAAGACCCCGCGGAGGGCACTGAGAAAGACCCCGCGGAGGGCACTGAGAAAGACCCCGCGGAGGGCAATTAGATATACATAGCTATTACCATACTTTGTATTATTTTTCTAGTATTCTAGTATTCTAGTATTCTAGTATTCTATCTTCTAGTTTTTGCCTAAATACATACTTTCTGTTTTTGCGTCCATAATCGGCAGAGGGATAGAGACCTTTAAAAAAGCATCGGTGTTCAAACACCCTCTGCAGGCATTTGGGTACTTGTTGACCCAGGCAGTCATAGTTACGTTTTCGTTTCTTAACATATAGTAGCAACAATCGGACTTGACACCGGCGTCCATATCCGCGCAGAAGGCCGATTGCGAACGGAATATGCAAAACTTGCAACCTTTCCGTGCGCATTTTAAACAAGTGCCGGTCTGCTGTTCTTCTGGTTTGTTGCAAAAGAAGTTGGTACAACCTCTTGCAACTCTGACGTGAATAGCAGGGTCCCGTACTCTCGTTGAAAGAAACAGAGGCGGCGGGGCAACCGCTGCTGCCGATGCCGATGTCGTTGTCGCTGTCGCCGATGCCGTTGTCGCTGTCGCTGTCGCCAAAAGCGCTGCAGGCCTGAAACCTGTGGGCGCTTTTGGAGCAGCACGATGCACTGCCCAACGCTTTTTCATGGTTTGCATTTTTTCTTTTGACAAGGGCATGCGGTCTAACGCCTGCTGAACAGTCCTCGTAAGAACAATCGGCGATGCGGCTGGCGTTTCAGCCTGAACGGCTTCCGATGCCTGCTGAGCGGCTTCCGATTCAACTATTAAGTCAATAGTTACCTCTTCCGCAACGAACTGCTTACGGGTTTGACGGGTTTTCGGCATTTTTAAAAGTTGAAAGTTTGTCTTTTGTTAGGGGTAAGTTTCTGTGTTCGCAAGTTTGCGCAAGTTGTTTTCACTAACTAGCAACAGTCCTTTTGTAAGGGGGTCAAAACACCCCGTCATTGACATTTATTAAAATTTATTTTAAAATTTATTTTTTTTATGAAAATATTATTTTTCTAAAATTTCGCGCTGATCATCACTAACAAACTGAAATTGTCAAAATCCAAATACTCTATGAGATATTACGACTCAGTCCTTTCCATGCAAATTTTGTAAAACTCACTATCTAATTCAACCCCTATGTATTTTCGATTATTGTTTTTACAAGCAATTAAACTAGATCCAATACCCATAAAAGGATCACAAACGAGGTCATTTTCATGTGAATATGATTTAATTAAGTATTCCATTAATTCTATTGGTTTAGAACATGGATGTTTACTTTTGTAATTTCCGTTAGAAAATTTCAAAACTGATTTTGGATATCGATAACCGTCTTCACATTTGGTCGGTAATCGAGCGCAATGTTTGGTATATATATTAGTAGTATTTGCACTAGATTTAAAATATGGCTTTCCGGGCGTTTTTTGCGGGTTAAATGTAGGTAGTCTTTTATAAAATATATAAATCATCTCGTGATTTCGCAATGGCATTTGATTTGCATGAAAAAATCCTAAAGATATACTCTTAAAATATACTAAATCATATCGAAACCATGCTTTATTACTTTCAATTATCTTATGTCCAAATTTAGTTGTGGTTAGAAAAATATAACATGTTTTCTCTTTACCTATACGCTTCAAATGTTTCCACAATAAATTTAAATCAATTATTTCTTTATCCCATTTACAAGCGGTTTGGTTATAAGGTAAATCTAATACAAATAAATCTACGGAATTATCCTTTATTTTAGGGAAAATATCAAAACAGTTTGCATTATGAATTTCAAACATTAAATTAATAAATTTATTTATTTATTTTATACTAAACAAATTCTAAATGAGACCGCAATTAACCGACGCGTACACCAAACAACAATGCTTAAAAATGATGGATATAACAAATAGAATACCAAATTCTCAAAAAATGTTTAAAAGTTATGGCAATCTTTCTAAAAATAGTTATAGTATGACCGTACCTAGTTCAAATCCTGAATTATTTTATTTTGATCTAACAAATTCTCCTATAAATCCTATGCATTTGACTAAAGAATTAAAACATGATTTTGATTTTCCAAAATATATTATGCAAGAAGAGTTTTCTTCACAATCCACTCCAATAAGTTTCGAAGAAGAAGAAGAATTGTTGAGTGAAATTGACACTGAAGAAATTAATTCAGGTTTAAAAAGACTGCGTGAAGATTTTTCTCCATCTCCGTTAAACACACCCGAAAATCAAGGCGAATCTGGTCCTTCATCAAGGACAGTTGTAAATCCAATATCAAGACAAGCATTATCGTTTTCTTTACCAAGTGATACCGACATTATTACCGGTGTAAATCGAAGAAACCCGACGTCTCCTAATAGAAATTTCTCACCGGCAAAAACACGTTCACGTACTACAAATAACAATTAAAAATTTTATCATATTATAAATTATATGTCTCGAGAAAATTGGATAGAAAAATTAAAAGAATGCTCACGTGAATATCATGCATCAAAGAAAAGCATAACCAAGTCTAAAAATCTAAAAGTTATAAAACCTTCAAAAGTATCCACAAAGCTTGTTGCTCCCAAATTACCTAATTATAAAAAATTACCTGATAATCAAAGCAAAGCTTTAGCCAAAACAATTTTCAATTTGGAAGCTCGCCCGTATATTCGACAACAAATGCAAATTGCTCGTCGTATTCGGGGAAATTTATATTAAAATGAAAATATTAATTTAATAATTTATGAATACATTTTGTGATAATAATCCTTCAAATATATTTTGTCAAAAAGCGAAAATTGTAGATGACACCAATTTTAAAAGTAATGATTTTAAATTTGAAAATGAAATTTTCAAAAAAAATACAAAATAATAAAAGTAATAACAAAGATTCTACGCCGTTTGAGAGAATTCCAAAAATTAAAGATAATGATTTTACATCACAAAAAATAAAGAAACAAGCGGCGGAACTATTGAATGCAATACATGCAGATTTCAAAAATATTCCAAATCAAGCAATAAATAATTTTCTTGGAAAAAATACAATTAAATTTGATAATCCCATTCAAAAAAATATGCTTTGGCTGCAAATTCAGCCTATGCATTTAGTTACGACAATAAAGCAAAATTAAATAAAATAATGAGAGAGCTTCCAAATTTTCAAATAGACCCTACATTAAGCGGAAGAAATTCGGTTACATTAGTTAATTCTATAAATAAAGAAGTAATCATAGCATATCGTGGAAGTGACGCTGAATTTTACAAATTAGAAACAATTTCTAAAAACCCTAATAGGTTAAGTAATTTTGAAGATTGGTATGTGAATTTATTAACAACTATAGGCAAACAACGCACAACTCAAAGATATAACGAAGCATCCCAAAGATATGAAAATGTTTTTAAAAAATTTGGAAATAATTACAAAATTTCGGTAACCGGCCACTCAAATGGAGCCGGACAAAGCAATTTTATTGCCGAAAAATATAATGTCGAGGGTCATCATTTTAATCCAGCTATTAATCCCTTGCAAAAACCGGTAAATACACCAACGGAAAAACAATATGTTTATTCAACGGAAGGAGATTTAGTTTCATTACCGGCAAGAATTAAACCACATCCAAATTCTAATTATGAAATTATTCATGTCAATCCAAAACCGGGAACTGAAAATGATCTTGTAAAATTACATGATATAGAGCAAATGTATACCGAAAATTATCCCCAAACCGATGAAAGAGTTTCCACGGCAAGATCTAGATTTGGTTTCGCAAATGCTATAGGCGGTTCAGTTATGGGTGGTTATTTTGGATACTATCAACCAACAAATTCTAAAGATGAACATTATTTTAGAACGACTCAAGGTGTATTAGAAGGTGCATTGTTAAACGAAGCGCCCCCTATTAATTTTACAGATTTTATGGATACCATGGGAGTTAAAGAGAGTCTAGAAGAAAAGAATTATTTACGAAAATATTTAGGATTGCATCCAATTGAAGAAAAAAATATAGAAAAAGTCCCTAGTTATGACCCAATTACCGAAAAAATTAGAAAAATAACGGGTAGACAAAAGCAAGATAAAAAGTTATTTTCGCCTACAACCGGAGTAAGTTATGAAAATAGAAACATAAATTCAGGTAATTTTAAAAAGGGAATTAAATATGTCGAGTATGACGGCAATAGTTCAACACCTATAAAAGTCGGTGTAATAAATCCATAAGATATATAATATAAAATGGCAAATTGTAAATATAAAACTGTAAAAATTAAAAAGTCTACAAAAAAAGATAAAAAAATTAATGGCAATTTTTGATAATTTAAAAACTGTTCATTTCGGTGCAAAAGGTTATACAGATTTTACTACAAATAAAGATATAAAAAGAAAATTAAATTATCTCAAACGTCATAAACCCAATGAAAATTGGAGTACATGTGATACTCCCGATTCGCTTTCAAAACATTTATTATGGGGCAATTCCACTTTATTAGAAAAAAATATTAATAAATATAAAAGAACATTTAATTTAAAATGAATATAGAAAAAGATCTTTTAATTGTGGAAGCCGAAAGAATATTCAAAAATATTCCCAAAGCACATATTGGACTTTTAGTAGATGATTATTTAAATAGAACCGAATATTACACTGAATTAGCCAATGGAAATATCGAAATTTCTAAACCAAAAATTAGGGACACGGAAGCAAATATTAAAAATCAATCTTTTATTAGTATAGATAATGAATAATATAATTTCATCACGAACTATATATTTAAATAGTGAAGAAAATTCGGCAGGTGATTCTCGAAGAATAGATGTTAATATACCTACAGCTTTATTAAATTATAGAGCTACAAGTAAATTACGTGTTGTCTTGAATTCCTTTTCGGCTGCTAAAACATGGTACACTATTAATAATTTTAATGGAATATTCTTTATAGGTAATACTAATGCTAATAAATTATTTCCCGTAGAAATTCCTTTTGCAAATTATACAGAATTATCTCAATTAGAAACAGTTTTAAGTACAAATATAAAAGCAGTTTTAGATAATGAATTTGCATATACCGGAACGGTTACCGTAGAATATAATGGTAACCCTGTAGATTATAAAAATAGGTTTAAAATTACTTTATCAATTGCAGTTCCGAATATTAAGTTTGTTTCTTTTTCAGTTAGAAATGAATTCAATGCAAACAATCCTTTGCAAGCTGAACTACAAACTAAAGTTATAGGTCCAAGCAAATATAACGACGCCGACGAAATTTTAGGCGGGCGTGTAAATAGACAAACTAACAATTTATCAAATGTTTCTCAATTAATTGATTTATTCGAAATAAAAACAGCGGACACAATATTCGAAAGTTATTATCCTTGTAATTTGCAAACAAATGATGCACTATATTTGCGAATATCAAGTTTGCCTACTAACAATGTTGAGTCTACAAATTTATCCGCTATAAGTAGTGATAGCACTTCTTTAATTGCTAGCGATATTTTTGCTAAAATTCTTTTACCAAATGACTTGACTACAAACTTTATAGATTTTTAAATCCAAATGACAATTTTGCTATTGACATTTCAGGATCACAATTGACTGAATTAAAATTTGTCTTGACCGACTCTAAAAATAGACCCATACCTTTAGTTTCCCCCACGGAAGCACGGGACGGAAGTATAAGTTATTCTATGTCAATAATTATCAAAGAACTTTCACAATTTTAAATTTTTTTATTTATGTTACTAATATATTATATATAAAAGAATGTCTTTGCCATTAACTCTTGCGTACGCACTTCAAAAAGTTTCCGGGTATAGCACTAATTATTTTAGGCTTGAAACCACAAATCAAGACACCGCAACAAATAATTCTACAATCACTCTAAATCTTCCGTCAAACGTAATTATAAATTTAAAATCACTTTCGATGCATTGTGAAGCTCGAGCAAATGAAAATAATATTACCATTCCGGGAGGTGCTGATTTTTTGAGAACAATGCTTCCAAATGGTTTAGAAAAATTGATTTTGAGAGTAGAAGCCACGGCCGGTGGAATCCAGGTTCAGAGTGGTTATAATGGTTATAGCACCGTAGCTACGGTTTTAGACAATTTACAAACTACTTTAAATAAAGAAATCAGTTATCAAAGAGTTTTACAAAACCAAGAAATTGAAGTGACCGACCTTGATTATTATAAAACATTTTGACCTTTTATAATTCAAGAATTTAGAAGCTTTATAGGAGAGAGCGAGCCGAGTTATTTAGATACATCTCTTTTGCCACCTATTCAACTTCGATTTTATTTGCATGGTCCGGAAGTTTTAGGTGCTGTTCAAAATAGCTTGGGATTAGGAAATGGTTTAAATGACGACGGTCAACAAGCTTTAATTTCAGGTGGAAGATTTACTTTACAAAAACTTTATTTTACAATTGAAACTATCACCTTCTCAAATGGAGTCTATGATTCGGCAGTCGACGCAAAATTAAAAAGAGATGGATTTCTTGAAATTCCGTTCAAGAATTACTATTCTTTCACATCTTCACACGACGGTATGAATAAATCTACACGCTTCAGCTTAAGTGCTCAATCTGTTGATGAAATTTATGCTGTTCAACGTATAGGTGACTATCAAACTAAATCTCGTGGATTAGTTCAAATTGATAATAAAATTGGTCCAACTTTTATACCGAGTTATTTTGACTTCAAATCTGGACGTCTGGGTAGTGGACAATTTAATGTAAATAATTTATATGTTCCAAATTATCGAAACGATGCAATAGGTTATTTCAATTCAATGTGTGTTGCGAAAGCTGATCAATATATGTCAAAATGTGGTTGTAAAGTCAATAGTTTTGAAGGCTGGGTAAACCATTATTTCACTTTTATGGTTCGCTTAAATATGCCTAGCGATATGGGTGTACGTTCATTGTCAGGTCTCGACTCTCGTGGTTTAAATACAATGATGTACCTTGAGACAAGTGAAGGTACAAATACAACAGAAGAAGCATTAACAAATAATGAAGTGTTTGTATTTTGTGCATGTACATCTGTGTTACGTGTAGGAATGGGACGTATGATTGAATTGATTGTTTAAATGTTTCTTTATTAATATAAATAAAAAAATAATGAATCGATTTCAACCAAATGACTCGCCTACAAGTTGTGCTAGGAGGCAAGCACAAGAGCAAGAAAAACGGCTAAGTATAAAACGCAGGAGTACTCAGTACGGAGTACAGTAGGACCGATCAGAATGATGTTGATGTGAGGTGCCTAGCCTGTTGTACGGAGTACTCAGTACAGTTGAGTTATGGAAAGAGTTCCTGAATGTATAAGAACTCTAAGTGTAACCCGTTTCGGAGAGATGAACTGAACTGAGAATTGTAACATAAAAAGTAAGAGCCGTATCCGCTGTATATTGTGTATTGAAAGCATACACTTGAAAGCAAAAGCATAACTATTAAGATTTACGAAACCGAAGTCTTGTAGTTGACCTAACGTAATCATACCTCGTGCGGTCGTTTAATAAGTGTTGTCCGCTGCTGTGCGACCTCCCTTCCTCCTCTTTGCGCCTCCCTCCAGAGCTGCATCCATGAAGAGGTCCAACTGAGTCGCTGGCGCATGTCCATACACCAGTTCGAACGGGGAGAACCCTGTCACTGCCGACTTGGAGTCGTTGATGGCGTACTCCACTGGAGCCACCCACAGGTCCCAATCCTCCTGGTTCTCTGCCACGTAGCAACGCAGCATGCGCTCCACAGTGTGGTTACTGCGCTCCGCCTGGCCATCACTCTGCGGGTGATAAGGGGTGGTGCTGGCTACCTTCACGCCCATCAGTCGCATGAACTCCTGGGTCAGAGCATCTCGAAAGCGCGGGTCCCGGTCGCACACAATCTTCATTGGGGCTCCGTGCAGTCGCCACACCGCATCCATGAACATTCTGGTCACCACCTCCGCTGAGCTATCATTGTACGCCATTGGGACCACGTGCACCATCTTACTCAGTTTACAAGTGAAGGTGGCGAAGGCGTTCACACCTCTCTCTGTCGTGGGAAGCCCAGTAACAAAGTCTATACTCACCACTTCCCATAATCGACTAGGCACAGAGTGAGGCTGTAACAGGCCTGCTGGGTATCCCTGGCGCGGCTGGGTTTGCTGGCAGGTTACACACGTCTTCACCCATTCAGCTACGTCCAGATCCATACGCGGCCACCAGAATCGTCGCCTGACTCTGTCCAGGGTCTTGTCCCTCCCTGTGTGGCCAGCTGCAGGTGCTTCATGAGCCTCCCTCAAGACCAGCTCTCTCAGAGGGGAGTCGGGAGCTAAGACCACCTGATAGCGCCCTTCCGCCACTCTCCAGATGATGTTACTCACCAGTCGAAAATGCTCGGTGCGGTGATGTTGAGTGGCCAGTAGTTCCTGCTTCAGAGCTGAAAGGTACTCACTGCACCTGTGCTCTGCTCGTAAGGCACGCAGAAACATGCCTGGTTCCACCACTCCTGCCTGGTCCCTGATCTTGGCTGCTGCGCCCTTGAGAGTTACCGCTGGTGATGCTGAGGGTCTCTCCCTTGGGGTTGTGATCTCTTCAAAGTGCTTTCGCTGCGGCTTAGCCAACACTACCAAGACGGGCCATGGAATGGGCAACTCTTGCAGGGCTGTACGGTGTCCCCTTTCTTCGCCAGGAGAGACGAACATCCGGTTGGGCTCCCCTTGCTCGTTCACTCGGGGTATGGTCTCTGCAATTTCCATTCCGTACTCTCGCAGCAGGGGCCGCCAGTCAGCCTGCGGAAAGTCAGGCAACAGGAACAGCGCGGCTGTGCTCTGGGGAGCGTGTCGGGCCTCTGAAGCATAGTGTCTTAGGATGTCAGCAATGCTCACCTTGGAATCCGAGAAGGGTGGGTTACACCACACCACGCGACCCCTCCACTGTTCCTTCAGACAATCTGTCCAGAACGTGTTCACCTGCCGGTTCTGCCCCATGAGGTCGCAGCATGCGTCCACCTGGAACCGTCCACCCAACACTTTCGCGTACTTGGCTTGCAATCGACTAAACTCGGACGGAATCAGCTTCCAGTCCTGATTGTCTACCAGGGGTTCCCCAGGTTGCATCCTTGGTGAGGGCTGCTGCTGCACCGCTGCTGGCTGCTGCTTCTCTGCTGGTCGCTGCTCACTCTGGGCTCGTGTCTGGACTCCTGCCATTGCTGGTAGCGCGGCCATCCTCTCCACTGTGACCATAGCGTCCAGCCATAAGTCCGGTGTTTCTGCCCACCAGAGACCGTTCAGCTGAGTTAGCTTACCGGTTACTTTGGGCTCACTGACCGGTGGGTACTCACCTTCCTCCTCGTCCGACGAGCTGAGCTCTAAGTCCAGGGGTGAAGTGGGGTCTTCCTCTTCTGCAACCTTCAGGCCAGCCACCATGTCTTCTGATTTCCCCTTGGCTCCCGCAGCTCTTCTACCTTCCTCTGCAGACACCGGCTGGTCAGTGCTCGGATCCACATAGCCAGCCTCCTTCAGCCCCTCGCGCGCCGTCGCCTGCACGTAGTCCGGTCGCCGTGAGGCAGCGTCCGGTACCACCAATGTGCGTCCAGGCACGTGCTCCATGGCGTGCACTCCTACCTCCACCAGGTCTTCGTACCACCTAGCCTGGCGTCGGCTGAGCTCCCGTCCAGGTGCGAATAAACACTTTAGAGGAGCATGATCCCCCATTAACCTGAACTCCGTGAATATCAGGTAATGTCTCCAAGTCTGCGTAGTGCAGTGGTGGATGGCGGCTAGCTCACGCTCACCTGCGTGGTAGTTCTGCTCAGCAGACGAGAATTGCTTACTCTCGAAGGCTATGGGTTGCAGGCCCTTGCCTAGATCCTGCATTAGCACGCCAGCTAATGCCACTGCACTCGCATCAGTCTGCACAACAAAGGGGCTGGTGCCGCGATGCGCTGCTTCCTGATCGGGCAAGATCAAGGTCGGTGCAGTGGTGAGAGCGGTCTTGAGGCGTTCAAAGGCGTGTTCCTGCTCTGGTCCCCATTCCCATGGCACTAGGTTCTTAGTCAGCTTGGTCAAAGGGTGCGCTAAGTCAGCGAAACCCTGTATGTACCGTCGATAGAACCCAGCCAAGCCCAAGAACTGTCGCACGTGCTTCACCGTCTCGAGTCGCGGCCAGTCCCGTATGGAAGCTATCTTGTCTTGTTGAGGTCGGCAACCTGTGCGGTCAATGACGTGTCCCAGAAAACGTACTGAGCGTTTAAAACAACGTAACTTGGACTCCTTCAACTTGACCTTATTCTGTCGGCATACCTCCAAAACCTGCCGCAGATGGTCCAGGTGCTCCTCGGGGTTGCGAGAGAAGATCATGATGTCATCCACAAAGACTCTGACGAACGGCAGGTGGCCCAAGTACTTCTGCATCATTCGCTGCCAGCACGAAGGGCTATTGGACAGCCCCATAGGCATGACCAACCACTCATAAGCTCCAAACGGCGTGGTCATGGCCGTCTTCTCGATTGCGTCCTCCTCCATGGGCACCTGCCAGAATCCCCACAGAGCGTCCGCGGTAGAGAAGATAGTCGCTCCCTGCAGGTCGTCGATGAGAGACTGTACGTCAGGGAGAGGGTAACGGTCCTTCACAGTGATCTCGTTGATCTGGCGATAGTCGATCACCAGTCGCAGCTCCTTGGGGTTGGAGGGCTTGGGCACCATCAGGACTGGACTGCCCCAAGGTGAAGACGAGGGACGGATGTATCCCTTTGCCAAGAGCTCGTCCAGTTGTCCACGAAGTTGTCGCAACTCCTCCATGGACAGCTTGTAGCACCTCTTGTGTCGTGCACCATCACGGTACTCGGGGTCCACGCGCAGCGGCGATTTGTGGTCGCGGTCCACGATTCAGAGTAATTCGCTGCCGAAAGAAACTGCGATTGCTCCGTGGAAGCCGCTACAGCCGTGTGCGACGGAATTCCATGCTGAAAGTCCATGATTGCGCTGTGAGTGAACGCACGTAAACGGCAGTGAACTCACACAGTACGGGCGATAGGTTTTTGCCGATTGACGCCGATTTCGGTTGAACGAAAGGCAGATCCCGCGGAAAGGTACCTGCAAAGACGAATTACATCACACTTGAACGTGTGGTATATGCATTCAGGAACAGTATATGATATTTTCCGTCGAAATTCGCAGCCCTGACGAAAGGCGGACGCAATTAAGCGTGTTTTACGTCGTCGTTTTCAGAATTTTCGTGGGAACCCGCGGAAAGGCCTCGCGGAGAAGTCGTGTGCCGATAATTGTACAGCCGAAGTTCAGTCGGCACTAACAGGTCGCGTCTAACGCAACCACGCTGATACCAGTTGTTCGGGGGTGCTCTCTAAGAGCTTCTAAGTCTACTTAACAATACAGGGAACCTAGTTCAAGCCTGCAAGAGATATGTATGGCTGTAAGCAAGATACATATATGTGAATCGGATCTTTCTTTAAATGTCGGAGTTACAACAGCCAGGTGTGGCTGTTCAGTAACAAATTCAAAACTGTTTCATTCAGCCTGCTCGGCTGCTTTATGCCATGGTTTCCGATCTCGAACTTTCGAACATCACTCGATGTCGACTCCTGTCAGGTCCCATCATACTTCATGAGAACTCGAACAGTCACATCATAGAATCTGCCGACTAGCCCAGTTATATCATCACTGTATTCCGAGCCACTCCATATCACTCTGAATAATTATAACTGTGCTGACTTGGCAATATTGGAGGCCATACCAGCTTTCCCTCCAATTTCTCTGACTGCTGGTTTTCCCACCAAAACTCACTTTCGGGTCAGGTATTTCTGTCAGTCATTTCTGTCAGACCCCCTTGTCATCTGGTCACATAAATGCCTGTCACTGATGACTGTCATCGTACCCGTCACTCGTAGCTCTGACGCGCCATCATACTGTCTCGTGACTTACCCTAGCACAAACTCTGTATAATCCATTTGGGCAGTGGCTCTAAGCCTTGGTATGACCAAGCGGCAGGTGAGAACCTGGGTAATCTATCCAAGCGAGCAGTGGCTCTAGCCTCGGCGCGACCAGGCAACAGGTGGAAATCTGTATAATCCATTTCACGAGAGCATTGGCTCCGGCCCTGGCACGACCGGGCAGCAGTTGGAGATCTGGGTAAAAGCTCTAGCACTCCGAGGAGGCGGTGAAGGTTTAAAACCTTTCCTCCGGGCCGGCATCCCGAGAACTGTCAGGTAATTGGCAAACCTATTGTCATCCCCTGTAAGTGTACCGTGTTGGGAGGTTTAAAACCTTGAGCGTGGTAATGGATGTGAGACCTTGAGCCTTGGGGGAGCCTGGTAGTGCAGATGGCAGACCGGTGAGAGGCCGACCCTTGTGCTTAAGAGGTCGATCTCCTTATTGCGGTGTGTTTTGGGAAGTGTAATGTCATCCCAGACAACAGGCGGCTGAGACCTGTATAATCATTCAGAGCAACAGTAGAAGATCTGTATAAAAACTTTACTGGTCCGACGTGGTCAGCGTGGACGTGACCTTCCCTAAGGGGGGGGGAGTTGTGCCAGGAGGCAAGCACAAGAGCAAGAAAAACGGCTAAGTATAAAACGCAAGAGTACTCAGTACGGAGTACAGTAGGACCGATCAGAATGATGTTGATGTGAGGTGCCTAGCCTGTTGTACGGAGTACTCAGTACAGTTGAGTTATGGAAAGAGTTCCTGAATGTATAAGAACTCTAAGTGTAACCCGTTTCGGAGAGATGAACTGAACTGAGAATTGTAACATAAAAGTAAAGAGCCGTATCCGCTGTATATTGTGTATTGAAAGCATACACTTGAAAGCAAAAGCATAACTATTAAGATTTACGAAACCGAAGTCTTGTAGTTGACCTAACGTAATCATACCTCGTGCGGGCGTTTAATAAGTGTAGAATAGTATAAGTCCGAAACCGTAAAGAAGAGAAGAAGTCAAGGTGTAGACTCCTACACAAGTTTAGGTGAACGTATAGGTCAAAATAAAGCTGAATTGCCACCTTCTCTAATGCAAATGTCCGGGTTTAGACCACCTTCTATGCAACAATTGCCTTGTAAATCGATAAGTGACATAACTTTACCCCCAGCCAAAATTTCAAATGTAAATGAATTAGCTGGATATAAATCTTTTATTTTTGGACATGGAGATAAACCAACTTTAAAAACTTCAACGTTTACCTTTCCCGAACAACATCCATTAAATAATCCTATTTTAAAACCCGCAAATTCTTTCTTTGTGTAATATTATATACAATGTCGTCTTTTGGAAAAGAATTGATTATGAATAAAACTCTTACAGTTGGAGATGGTGTACTTATTGGTGCTAAAAATAAAGTAACAAGAACAACTTTACAAAGGAGCTGATATTAATATAGATATTGATGGAAGTCAAAGTGGTGACCCGGGTATTGTAAATTTAAATATGGGTGCAAAAACAGATAAAATGAAAGTTAGATTTCAAGGTTTGCCTATCGTAGAAACAACTAACGTTCCTCCGGTTGAAACTATTACACAAGTAAATGGATTATATGTATTCAAAGCGAATCCAAATGATAGATTTGGAACGGTGTTTATGAAACTTGATCTACCGTAAATTTAAAAATCATATTATAATATATATATATAGATATATGAGTTCTTTCGGCAAAAATGTATTTCTTACAACTTTAAACAATGTAACCGACCCTGACCCTAATCCAACCGTTCCCGACCCCTTAACAATTAATCAGTTAAATGTAAATCAAATAGGTGATAATTCAAATCCTTGCCAAACAATTCATATGGCTTCAACTTTTTTACACCGTGGAGATATTTCATATATAGACAATACAGATGTAGATAATCAAAGAGAATTTATGAAATTACAAACTGACGGTGATTTAAATTTAGTGAATAATATCAATTTTTATGATTTTATTTTGAACAATCCTGTAAGTAAATCAAAATTTTCTATAGGTTTGGATGAACTTGATAGTTCTTTTGAAATTAAATCTTTAGACCCTATACACTTCCAACCCTATAAGTAATTCTGGACAAATATTCATGAAACTTCTTTCAATACCTCCACCGTAAATTATTAAATCGTTTATAGTATATAATGTCAGCTTTCGGTTCAAATCTAATAGTTGAAAAAATTAACGGCAAAGACTATGTAGCAGCCCCAGGGACAACCGATACACTAACGTGCGATACAGTTGTGTGCCAAACTATAGGCAGCGTAGACTCGCCGTTAGAGACGATGCATATCGGTTCGGACATACGCTATCAGAACGATATCAAATTCATAGATACTCAAGACCCATTGAATGAACGAGAACAAATGTCCTTGTTGACAGATGGGTCGCTAAAAGTACACACATCAATCAAATTCAACGACTTCGTGTTGAGCAACCCGGTTTCCAAATCACGATTTTCAGCAGGTCTCGATGACCTCGATGCTTCTTTCGAGATTAAAAGCTTAGACCCTGTTGAACAAACACGAGTCTCAATTGGGGAAACCGGTATTAATGAAATTACATGTATGCAAACGACGATCAATATAGAGCCATTCGGCAGTGGTCTATTAATCAACGACGGTCCACTCGTGCTCAACAGCGGTGATATCACATTGACTGCAGGCAAATATCGCGGAGATGGAAGCCTTTTGACAAACTTACCTTCTGGTGCAAATCAGAATCTACAATCGGTCACTGACCAAGGTAGCACGACCACAAATAGTATTAGTGCTTCTGCATTTGTGGGTGATGGGTCAGCGTTAACAAATCTCCCAGTTCAACCTGATACATCTACACTTCAAGATGTGACCACCCGAGGGGCTGCAAGCAGTGTCGCCGATGTTTCATATACAGGTACAGGTACCATGATTTCAAGGTTGTGGCCCCTATAAGATGGTCATATATAAAGCTCCACTCATCCATGAAAATGGTGTACTCTTTAAAATCAAATCTACTCAATTTGCACAAGCTATCTAATTGAATGACAATGTTATCTCCTTGCTTCAACGAGTCGTCCTCATCGTTGTAGATTTTACAATTGATTCCCGCCTCATTGAACTTTGTATATTGATCTTCGGCTAAACTTACTCTTGACACAATGCTAATGAGCTTCATTCCATTTCTCTTTTCAAGTTTGGCATTAGTATGGTCCATGAATGTTGTTGTTTTTCCGGTGGCACAACCCGATTTGATAATGTATGACTCTCCAAATTTTAGAATGTCCGATCCTTGCTTCTCTTGTAATTTGGGACGCCTTATGACCTTATGAGGTTTGATCTTGTTCCTTGGAAGTCTTTTCATTTTATGATGATTGACGGCTATCTTCTTCTTTGCTTTGGAAAGTAGCCATGTGATTGAATCAAACTCGTTGGGTTTGCATGCATTCCATATCTTGATGTTGTTATCATGGTCATACTTCGGTTTGGTCTTTGAAAATTCATCCCATTTTGTGAGTTGGTTCAATCCCTTCATGGCATTGGTAAAGAGCCGAAAATCTTGGTATGTATCAATGATATCATGAGGTAGCATGCTCAATATGTTATCAATGTCTTTATCGCTTAAGTCATAATATACCTCTCCTTCTTGAGTGTATTCCTCTTGAGGCTTGATCTCAAACTTTCCGGTTTTTCATTTTTTTAGAAGTGGATGTGTAAATGTGTTCCAACAAGAATTGCTTTATTGCCTCCGGCATTTCCTTGATGGATGTATCATGGTAAACGGTGTAGTCCTTGTGAATGATGCCCTTATCTATATCATATATGTGACTATGTGGTGCTACAATGTATCTTCCATTTGAGATTATGTCAATTTCATGGGCACTCTTCGAACGGGAAAAATCCTTGTCATATTCAAAATACAAGTGAAATCCTCCTCTACAAGATCGAGCGGTATAGGTATTGAACACCCTTGGATCTTTTCCAAAAACAAGAGTCCATGGATGGTTATCCATATCCCACTTATTGGTATCCAAATCTACCACAATTATCTCGTTGACTAAACCACCAATGATGCCAACATTGAAATTTTTGTTTGGCTCTATGCCTTTATATTGCTTGGTTTTGTCGGTATAGAAACCTTTACTATCTTTATGTGGTTTTTTAGAATTGACCATCAACTTAAACTTGATCATATCTTGAAGGGGACGAGTATCATCATATATAGTGACAAAACTTTGGTAGGACATCTTTCTTATATACATGTACTGCTCTTTTCTTTAAGTAGTTTATAGACATGGACGAAACGGAAAAAATCTATATTTGCAAGATTTTTTCTGCCTCTTTTTCAGCCTATACATTTCTCGTCTTTTGGCATTGATCTCATCCTTATGTAATCTTTTCATTTTTCTTTTTATTTATATATTTTTCGTGAAATTTCACGGTATTTTTTGAAAGTTTTAGATTTTCCATTGTATTTGTCTTTGATTTCTGTTTTTAACGATTTTTCATAATCATTTTTTGTAATAAATGTTTTAGATTTTTTTCTTCCATTTATTATTTTAAAACTTTCTAGAATATCTTGTAAATCAGCAAAATCTTTTCTAGTTTTTGCATCCTTCATTTCAATGTTGAAAGCTTTCCATTGACTAGGTGTAAGTTTAATATTTGAAATGTTAAGTTTGGACATGGGAGAGGCTTTTATAATATATATAGAAGATTATTTCTTTAAGTTAAACTCGGTTAGTACATTGGACTAAAAAATCACAATAATTTTGAGTATTGTGTTAGTAATTCATACTGTTTTGGTATGTCGAATGATGATTTTTTTAGAGCTTGAATCATATCATCAATAGTGATATTGTATAATTTGACGGAATTTGCTTTAATGGGCAAACCTCTTTTAATTCGTAAATTTAATATACGTTGTTTTAAAACGTTATCTTTGTTAATCTTGTAATGTTTAGCCACATCTAAATTGTTTTTTTCTGCTGATTTTTTGTAATAAGTATTTCCAAACTTTGAAATAACTTTCTCCATATATATGGGATATAATATAATAACCAAAATATTTTTAAATTGTTTAAGTTATATAAAAATGGACATTTTAAACAATTCATGTGATTTTCAAGCATTTGTTTCAGGAATTATTCTTATTATAGGGGCTGTTTTTACGGGAATTAGATATAGTCGTTGTGAAACTATAAATTCACCTTGTATAAATTGTAAGAGGAAAATACTAGAACAAGAAGAAAATACTAATAATGTTTAGAAATTTTAATTTCTTTTTATATCTATTATATTCTAATAAAACAATGGGTTACCGCAAAGGTGAGAAAATAACAGATGAAAAAACTTTAGAAAGATTGAAAAATGCAAGATTGAAAGCTTTAGAAGTACGAAAATTGAAAGCCGAAGAAAAGAAAAATATCAAAATTGCAAAAGATCTTGAAAAACAAAAAGAAATATTAGATGCAAAAGAAGTTATTAAAAATCACCAAAAACCGGAAAAGGACGAAATTGAAATTCAACCGGAAGTAAAAAAAGAAGTTGTGAAAAAAAAAAGTACAAATAAAAAACCAAAAGTTATTATTGAGGAAATACATGAAAGTTCTAGTTCTAGCGAAAGCGAACCGGAAGTTATAGTTAAAAAGAAAAGAATTTCCAAAAAAAGAAATAATAAAGATATAGATAATAGCCCTCAATCACCTCAACAAACAAATACTCATTATGATAAAGCTTATAGAAGTTTATTTCCGGAACTTTAATATTAATAGAAAACTTAAATGTTACAAACTCAAAAATTAAAAAATAAAGATTATGAAATAAAATTACCGAAAGGCGGTGCTTTCAATATAAATACGGACCCAGATTTTATTAATATGCATTCCGTTATATTGGCGGTGGCAAAACGAGGTGTAGGTAAAACTTGCAGCTTTTCTAATTTATTAAGATTGATGAAACAAAATAATGCATTAGACCGGTTAATTTTGGTAAGTCCTACTTTTCACAATAATGCTCGTTATTTTAAAGATTTACCATTGGACAATGAAGATATATTAGAACCTTCAATTGAAGCTCCCCAAAAAATAGAAGAAATTCTTGACACCGAAGCTCAAGAATACGAAGAATATCATGAAAAGTTGAAAAGATGGAAGAAATTGAATAAAATGTTAAAAGATAAAACAAAATCAATTCATGATATTCCAAATGAATTATTAATTGAATTTGAGGACACAATGTATAATCCACCGGAACATAAATATAATGGGAAAAAAGCCGGTGATTGTGGTTTTATTAGATGATGTACAAGGAAATGATATAATGTTACCAAGAGCTAAATTAAATCAACTTGTAACTACTCACCGTCATAAAGGTAAATTAAAAAATGGTGCCTTGGGAGTTACTTTATTATTTGCAACACAAAATTATACAAGTAATCAAACGGGTTTGAATAAATCAATAAGAGGTAACTTAACTCATTTATTAGTTTTCAAAAATAAAAATATAAAAGAACTAGAAAAGATTGCTGAGGAATGCTCTGGTGAAATAAATCAAGATACATTTTTCCAAGTTTATGATAAAGCAATTCAATCACCTCATGACTTCCTATTCATTGATTTACATAAAAAGAGTACACACCCAAGTGGATTCAGGAGAAACTTTAATGAGTTTATTATTCCAAATACTTTAGATTGACTTCATACATATTGCTTTCAAACAGTTTTTGCAGTAACTATTTAGAGGTCCGTCACCCATATCATCATCAATAATTATGCAGCTAGCACAAACAGCCTTGCAACAAACAAAACAAGGAGTCCATTTCACCTTTTGCAGTGAGTCACAAGTAACGCATTTTACAACTGAGCAAATATCCTGTGGTAAACACCCAGAAATAAAAAGAAGTTAGGACTTTTTGGGAAGAAGGAAACCATGCTTATCATGGAAAGCAATGTTTATCTCATCCGTTTTTTTGAAGCTTGCAAAGTGTTCCTCAAGGGTGGGAGGCCTTTTTTCTTGCCTTGCTGCTGCAAAAAACTGGTCAAGCTCAAGCTTATGACTTTTGAAGTCAAAGCTTATCAAACCCTTCTCACTTGCCGTTGCAAGGTTCCCAACCCAAAAGCCTTCCAAATATCTCATATCTTGTATGAGAACTTCCTCATATGTATGAAAGAAATATTTTCCCTCATGCGACTCTTTTTCACTGCGAACTCGGGCAGCTCTCAAAGAGTTTATCTCTTTGTGATAACTCTCAAGGTCTTTCTCCATCAACTTCAGCATACAGTTCCAGCCAAGTCTGCTCTCACTGTTGTATGCTGGGAACCGAAATACTTTCAAGTTGACATACTTTTCAATAAACAAAAGATAACTCACCTCGCAGGGGCCGGTTTTCTCACTTGCTGCTTCAACATCGGTTGGTGCTTCAGCCTTTTGACAACTTGGGCACTGATATTTGTACCCTGCGTTAAAATCGCAGTGAACTTCCAAAAACTCGGCCATCGGTAACAACATGCCGTGTAGTTCTCTTGTGTTAGGGTCATACTCTTCACCAAAAGAACTAAGTATGACTTCCTTCACTTCGTCTGCTGTAAAAAATACACAGAAGTCACAAAAGTCACACTTTAATTTTGTTGCAGAAAAAGTATCTGCCTCTTGAGAATCGGAGTCTTCAATCGGACTATCCTCAAAACGGAGGTGTTGACCTCCCGATTTTTCCTCGGCATTTTTCAAAGGTTCCTCTAACTGTGAAATAGCCTCTGTAGGCTCAACCACTTGTAACACATGCGTATTCTGCAGCTCTTCGTTTTCCTTTTGAAGGGCCTTCACCATATTCTCCTCGACCTCAAGTTGTGTTTTTAGCTCGGCATTTTCATGCGTAAGCTCACGGACCTTTTCAGAAGACTGCTCACATATTCTTTCGAGCTCTGTTATTTTGTCACCTAAAGCGGCATTTTCGACTTGCAGCTTTTTCACTTGAGCCTGAAAGTCACTAACGTCATCGTCGGGCATTTCAGCGTCTGTTGCTGAAGGAAAATACTGCAACCTTTCTTCTTCCGATTCACTCTCTTGCGATTCAAACTGCGGCTGCGAAACAGTAGTCACTGTGACTGGAAGAGTAGGGTCCAAGAAACGAAACTTCAAAAGCGCATTTACGCTCCCTTGAGAGTGTTGGCGCTCAAGCTCTTCACGCTCCTTTTCCGCTGAACCAACGGAAACTTTTAACTTTTTGTCAGCTATATCTTGTCTTTCTTTCATTCTTTTTTTACTCTCTTGTTCTTGTGCAAGCAAGTGCCTACAATAATCGCGAAATAAAACATCGCGAACGCCCTCCGCAATAGCTGCCGATGCGGTAGTTGTAGCGTAGTCTACAAGCGAGGGAGCAACAACTGTTCTCCATGTTTTACTCGTTGTAAACTTGGGCGCTTTCTCCCAACAACGTGAACAGTACAGGTATCGGCTTTTGTGTTTGCATGCCGCATCTCCGGGTTCAATACGCGGATTATTGCGTACTTTGTCAAAGTTAATGCCTCCACACGGTACCGCTTTTGCAATAAGATACGTAGAGGGCTGAACTTTTGAATTGCAGTCACATTCTGTGTTATTCGACAGAGTTATCATTTTTCAAGTAAGTAACAAGTAAGTAACAAGTAAGTAACAAGTAAGTAACAAGTAAGTAACAAGTAAGTAACAAGTAAGTAACAAGTAAGTAACAAGTAACTCTGCAGTAACTCACAAGTAACTCACAAGTAACTCACAAGTAACTCTCAAATAACCTTTAATGAAAAATGCAATATTTTTTATTATTCATTTTATTATTTATTATTCATTTTATTTTTTATTTTAATTATTTTAATTATTTTAATTTTTATTTTATTCAATAATTGTCACTATAAAGTTACTTATGAGTTACTTATGAGTTACTTAGGAGTTACTTGAGAGTTACTAGTTACTTACTAGTTACTTACTAGTTACTTACTAGTTACTTACTAGTTACTTACTAGTTACTTACTAGTTACTTACTAGTTACTACTGTATACGATACTCGAGCTTAAACAAATATGATACATGTCACAACATGCTACAAAATAATGTTTGGCCACCCTAAATAATCAGTTAACAACTATGGCTAAAACACGTGGTACGAAACGCAAGCAGTGCACTCGCATGCAGTGCATAATATGCAATAAAGCATTTGGCGGTATTCCGTTCAATGCGATGCCTCTCGCAAGGGGAGAGTGTTGCGAGTCGTGCCATACTTCAAAGGTTATCCCCGCAACCGTGGAACAAAATGCACAGGCACAAGCGGGTTCTTCCCGCGGTGTCAAACGTGAACGGAAGTCCGATTCCGAACCCGAGCCTTCTCCTAAGAAGGAAAAGAAGAAACGTTTCCGTCCGATTGAAGGACCTGGTCCATCGGACAAGACCCCACCTCCCCCTTCTTTGGAGACGCTTGTACGCCTAAGGTCATCGGTGAACTCTGCTAATGCGAAGGAGTTATCGGGTATTACACGAAACAAAACGGTTCGTTCTTCAAACGTTCCAGCAACCTTCAACTTCCTAAAGAAGTACGGTTCCAAAAAAGATCGGGACAATGCGAATACTTTCAATACGATGTTTGGAGAATACAAGGACGGACGCTCGCTCTACACTTGGACTCCAGGTGAAGAATGCGTACAACTCGTTGAACGCGCAGACCCCGCGGAGGGCACTGAGAAAGACCCCGCGGAGGGCACTGAGAAAGACCCCGCGGAGGGCACTGAGAAAGACCCCGCGGAGGGCACTGAGAAAGACCCCGCGGAGGGCAATTAGATATACATAGCTATTACCATACTTTGTATTATTTTTCTAGTATTCTAGTATTCTAGTATTCTAGTATTCTATCTTCTAGTTTTTGCCTAAATACATACTTTCTGTTTTTGCGTCCATAATCGGCAGAGGGATAGAGACCTTTAAAAAAGCATCGGTGTTCAAACACCCTCTGCAGGCATTTGGGTACTTGTTGACCCAGGCAGTCATAGTTACGTTTTCGTTTCTTAACATATAGTAGCAACAATCGGACTTGACACCGGCGTCCATATCCGCGCAGAAGGCCGATTGCGAACGGAATATGCAAAACTTGCAACCTTTCCGTGCGCATTTTAAACAAGTGCCGGTCTGCTGTTCTTCTGGTTTGTTGCAAAAGAAGTTGGTACAACCTCTTGCAACTCTGACGTGAATAGCAGGGTCCCGTACTCTCGTTGAAAGAAACAGAGGCGGCGGGGCAACCGCTGCTGCCGATGCCGATGTCGTTGTCGCTGTCGCCGATGCCGTTGTCGCTGTCGCTGTCGCCAAAAGCGCTGCAGGCCTGAAACCTGTGGGCGCTTTTGGAGCAGCACGATGCACTGCCCAACGCTTTTTCATGGTTTGCATTTTTTCTTTTGACAAGGGCATGCGGTCTAACGCCTGCTGAACAGTCCTCGTAAGAACAATCGGCGATGCGGCTGGCGTTTCAGCCTGAACGGCTTCCGATGCCTGCTGAGCGGCTTCCGATTCAACTATTAAGTCAATAGTTACCTCTTCCGCAACGAACTGCTTACGGGTTTGACGGGTTTTCGGCATTTTTAAAAGTTGAAAGTTTGTCTTTTGTTAGGGGTAAGTTTCTGTGTTCGCAAGTTTGCGCAAGTTGTTTTCACTAACTAGCAACAGTCCTTTTGTAAGGGGGTCAAAACACCCCGTCATTGACATTTATTAAAAATTATTTTAAAAATTATTTTTTTTATGAAAATATTATTTTTCTAAAATTTCGCGCTGATCATCACTAACAAACTGAAATTGTCAAAATCCAAATACTCTATGAGATATTACGACTCAGTCCTTTCCATGCAAATTTTGTAAAACTCACTATCTAATTCAACCCCTATGTATTTTCGATTATTGTTTTTACAAGCAATTAAACTAGATCCAATACCCATAAAAGGATCACAAACGAGGTCATTTTCATGTGAATATGATTTAATTAAGTATTCCATTAATTCTATTGGTTTAGAACATGGATGTTTACTTTTGTAATTTCCGTTAGAAAATTTCAAAACTGATTTTGGATATCGATAACCGTCTTCACATTTGGTCGGTAATCGAGCGCAATGTTTGGTATATATATTAGTAGTATTTGCACTAGATTTAAAATATGGCTTTCCGGGCGTTTTTTGCGGGTTAAATGTAGGTAGTCTTTTATAAAATATATAAATCATCTCGTGATTTCGCAATGGCATTTGATTTGCATGAAAAAATCCTAAAGATATACTCTTAAAATATACTAAATCATATCGAAACCATGCTTTAATACTTTCAATTATCTTATGTCCAAATTTAGTTGTGGTTAGAAAAATATAACATGTTTTCTCTTTACCTATACGCTTCAAATGTTTCCACAATAAATTTAAATCAATTATTTCTTTATCCCATTTACAAGCGGTTTGGTTATAAGGTAAATCTAATACAAACAAATCTACGGAATTATCCTTTATTTCAGGGAAAATATCAAAACAGTTTGCATTATGAATTTCAAACATTAAATTAATAAATTTATTTATTTATTTTATACTAAACAAATTCTAAATGAGACCGCAATTAACCGACGCGTACACCAAACAACAATGCTTAAAAATGATGGATATAACAAATAGAATACCAAATTCTCAAAAAATGTTTAAAAGTTATGGCAATCTTTCTAAAAATAGTTATAGTATGACCGTACCTAGTTCAAATCCTGAATTATTTTATTTTGATCTAACAAATTCTCCTATAAATCCTATGCATTTGACTAAAGAATTAAAACATGATTTTGATTTTCCAAAATATATTATGCAAGAAGAGTTTTCTTCACAATCCACTCCAATAAGTTTCGAAGAAGAAGAAGAATTGTTGAGTGAAATTGACACTGAAGAAATTAATTCAGGTTTAAAAAGACTGCGTGAAGATTTTTCTCCATCTCCGTTAAACACACCCGAAAATCAAGGCGAATCTGGTCCTTCATCAAGGACAGTTGTAAATCCAATATCAAGACAAGCATTATCGTTTTCTTTACCAAGTGATACCGACATTATTACCGGTGTAAATCGAAGAAACCCGACGTCTCCTAATAGAAATTTCTCACCGGCAAAAACACGTTCACGTACTACAAATAACAATTAAAAATTTTATCATATTATAAATTATATGTCTCGAGAAAATTGGATAGAAAAATTAAAAGAATGCTCACGTGAATATCATGCATCAAAGAAAAGCATAACCAAGTCTAAAAATCTAAAAGTTATAAAACCTTCAAAAGTATCCACAAAGCTTGTTGCTCCCAAATTACCTAATTATAAAAAATTACCTGATAATCAAAGCAAAGCTTTAGCCAAAACAATTTTCAATTTGGAAGCTCGCCCGTATATTCGACAACAAATGCAAATTGCTCGTCGTATTCGGGGAAATTTATATTAAAATGAAAATATTAATTTAATAATTTATGAATACATTTTGTGATAATAATCCTTCAAATATATTTTGTCAAAAAGCGAAAATTGTAGATGACACCAATTTTAAAAGTAATGATTTTAAATTTGAAAATGAAATTTTCAAAAAAAATACAAAATAATAAAAGTAATAACAAAGATTCTACGCCGTTTGAGAGAATTCCAAAAATTAAAGATAATGATTTTACATCACAAAAAATAAAGAAACAAGCGGCGGAACTATTGAATGCAATACATGCAGATTTCAAAAATATTCCAAATCAAGCAATAAATAATTTTCTTGGAAAAAATACAATTAAATTTGATAATCCCATTCAAAAAAATATGCTTTGGCTGCAAATTCAGCCTATGCATTTAGTTACGACAATAAAGCAAAATTAAATAAAATAATGAGAGAGCTTCCAAATTTTCAAATAGACCCTACATTAAGCGGAAGAAATTCGGTTACATTAGTTAATTCTATAAATAAAGAAGTAATCATAGCATATCGTGGAAGTGACGCTGAATTTTACAAATTAGAAACAATTTCTAAAAACCCTAATAGGTTAAGTAATTTTGAAGATTGGTATGTGAATTTATTAACAACTATAGGCAAACAACGCACAACTCAAAGATATAACGAAGCATCCCAAAGATATGAAAATGTTTTTAAAAAATTTGGAAATAATTACAAAATTTCGGTAACCGGCCACTCAAATGGAGCCGGACAAAGCAATTTTATTGCCGAAAAATATAATGTCGAGGGTCATCATTTTAATCCAGCTATTAATCCCTTGCAAAAACCGGTAAATACACCAACGGAAAAACAATATGTTTATTCAACGGAAGGAGATTTAGTTTCATTACCGGCAAGAATTAAACCACATCCAAATTCTAATTATGAAATTATTCATGTCAATCCAAAACCGGGAACTGAAAATGATCTTGTAAAATTACATGATATAGAGCAAATGTATACCGAAAATTATCCCCAAACCGAAAGAGTTTCCACGGCAAGATCTAGATTTGGTTTCGCAAATGCTATAGGCGGTTCAGTTATGGGTGGTTATTTTGGATACTATCAACCAACAAATTCTAAAGATGAACATTATTTTAGAACGACTCAAGGTGTATTAGAAGGTGCATTGTTAAACGAAGCGCCCCCTATTAATTTTACAGATTTTATGGATACCATGGGAGTTAAAGAGAGTCTAGAAGAAAAGAATTATTTACGAAAATATTTAGGATTGCATCCAATTGAAGAAAAAAATATAGAAAAAGTCCCTAGTTATGACCCAATTACCGAAAAAATTAGAAAAATAACGGGTAGACAAAAGCAAGATAAAAAGTTATTTTCGCCTACAACCGGAGTAAGTTATGAAAATATAAACATAAATTCAGGTAATTTTAAAAAGGGAATTAAATATGTCGAGTATGACGGCAATAGTTCAACACCTATAAAAGTCGGTGTAATAAATCCATAAGATATATAATATAAAATGGCAAATTGTAAATATAAAACTGTAAAAATTAAAAAGTCTACAAAAAAAGATAAAAAAATTAATGGCAATTTTTGATAATTTAAAAACTGTTCATTTCGGTGCAAAAGGTTATACAGATTTTACTACAAATAAAGATATAAAAAGAAAATTAAATTATCTCAAACGTCATAAACCCAATGAAAATTGGAGTACATGTGATACTCCCGATTCGCTTTCAAAACATTTATTATGGGGCAATTCCACTTTATTAGAAAAAAATATTAATAAATATAAAAGAACATTTAATTTAAAATGAATATAGAAAAAGATCTTTTAATTGTGGAAGCCGAAAGAATATTCAAAAATATTCCCAAAGCACATATTGGACTTTTAGTAGATGATTATTTAAATAGAACCGAATATTACACTGAATTAGCCAATGGAAATATCGAAATTTCTAAACCAAAAATTAGGGACACGGAAGCAAATATTAAAAATCAATCTTTTATTAGTATAGATAATGAATAATATAATTTCATCACGAACTATATATTTAAATAGTGAAGAAAATTCGGCAGGTGATTCTCGAAGAATAGATGTAAATATACCTACAGCTTTATTAAATTATAGAGCTACAAGTAAATTACGTGTTGTCTTGAATTCCTTTTCGGCTGCTAAAACATGGTACACTATTAATAATTTTAATGGAATATTCTTTATAGGTAATACTAATGCTAATAAATTATTTCCCGTAGAAATTCCTTTTGCAAATTATACAGAATTATCTCAATTAGAAACAGTTTTAAATACAAATATAAAAGCAGTTTTAGATAATGAATTTGCATATACCGGAACGGTTACCGTAGAATATAATGGTAACCCTGTAGATTATAAAAATAGGTTTAAAATTACTTTATCAATTGCAGTTCCGAATATTAAGTTTGTTTCTTTTTCAGTTAGAAATGAATTCAATGCAAACAATCCTTTGCAAGCTGAACTACAAACTAAAGTTATAGGTCCAAGCAAATATAACGACGCCGACGAAATTTTAGGCGGGCGTGTAAATAGACAAACTAACAATTTATCAAATGTTTCTCAATTAATTGATTTATTCGAAATAAAAACAGCGGACACAATATTCGAAAGTTATTATCCTTGTAATTTGCAAACAAATGATGCACTATATTTGCGAATATCAAGTTTGCCTACTAACAATGTTGAGTCTACAAATTTATCCGCTATAAGTAGTGATAGCACTTCTTTAATTGCTAGCGATATTTTTGCTAAAATTCTTTTACCAAATGACTTGACTACAAACTTTATAGATTTTTAAATCCAAATGACAATTTTGCTATTGACATTTCAGGATCACAATTGACTGAATTAAAATTTGTCTTGACCGACTCTAAAAATAGACCCATACCTTTAGTTTCCCCCACGGAAGCACGGGACGGAAGTATAAGTTATTCTATGTCAATAATTATCAAAGAACTTTCACAATTTTAAATTTTTTTATTTATGTTACTAATATATTATATATAAAAGAATGTCTTTGCCATTAACTCTTGCGTACGCACTTCAAAAAGTTTCCGGGTATAGCACTAATTATTTTAGGCTTGAAACCACAAATCAAGACACCGCAACAAATAATTCTACAATCACTCTAAATCTTCCGTCAAACGTAATTATAAATTTAAAATCACTTTCGATGCATTGTGAAGCTCGAGCAAATGAAAATAATATTACCATTCCGGGAGGTGCTGATTTTTTGAGAACAATGCTTCCAAATGGTTTAGAAAAATTGATTTTGAGAGTAGAAGCCACGGCCGGTGGAATCCAGGTTCAGAGTGGTTATAATGGTTATAGCACCGTAGCTACGGTTTTAGACAATTTACAAACTACTTTAAATAAAGAAATCAGTTATCAAAGAGTTTTACAAAACCAAGAAATTGAAGTGACCGACCTTGATTATTATAAAACATTTCGACCTTTTATAATTCAAGAATTTAGAAGCTTTATAGGAGAGAGCGAGCCGAGTTATTTAGATACATCTCTTTTGCCACCTATTCAACTTCGATTTTATTTGCATGGTCCGGAAGTTTTAGGTGCTGTTCAAAATAGCTTGGGATTAGGAAATGGTTTAAATGACGACGGTCAACAAGCTTTAATTTCAGGTGGAAGATTTACTTTACAAAAACTTTATTTTACAATTGAAACTATCACCTTCTCAAATGGAGTCTATGATTCGGCAGTCGACGCAAAATTAAAAAGAGATGGATTTCTTGAAATTCCGTTCAAGAATTACTATTCTTTCACATAGTCATCTACAAGCAATTCTATATGAGCTTCTTTAATATCGGGGTACTGAAGTTTAGCCAATCGTATCAATTCTTCACGGTTCATTGTAATATATAGAGAATAAATTTGAAAGTTTGAATTTGTCACAATTAGAGATTGATGTATATAGTAAATTAGAATCTCACTTTATGACAAATCATTAAACAAGCGATTGTCGTTCAAACAATTCCCTATCTTGGTCAGCACGACCCGTGACTTGACGTATCATCTCTGTGATTGGATCATAGATCGGCACTTCACTTAATGGTTTTTGTTCTATAGGATTCAATCCTAATTTTTCACGTATGTAATTCTTCTCGCCCAAGCTTTCTTTAACACCCATTACATTCATTAAATCTGTGAAGTTTACATTTGGAGTTTCTGATAACAAAATTGGTTCTAATAAGCCTTGAGTGGTCATAAATATACGTTCGTCGTTGGTGTCAGTCGGGGTATAATATCCAAGGTATCCTCCCACAGCCGAACCCGTCATGGCGTTGGCGAAGCCGTAACGAGACCTTGCTGTACTGACTCGCGTAGACTCCGGTGCACCTGAGTACATTTGTTCCACGCTATGCAATTTTGTCAAATTGTTTTCCGTACCTACTTTTGGATTAACATGTACGATATCGTAATTGCTCTTTGGATGTGGTTTCAATCGTGCCGGCAAGGATACCAGATCACCTTCAGTTGAGTATAATACTTGCGTTTCGGTCGGAGTGTTCATCGGTTCTTGCAAAGGATTAATTGCTGGATTGAAATGATGCCCTAGACGAACCCCTGATTTCTCATTATATTGATGAAGTGAGCTCGTTTATTGGTGTTGTAACAAAGCTCCTTGTACTCAAATCGTGCCCGAGATTCTAAGTATTCCTCGGCCAATTCTTTTGGGATTGATGGCAACTTAAATAGTTCTAATCCCACTGTAGGTGCTCTCCAAATCCTTTCTCACATCTTCAAGTGTCTTCGGGTTTGGTTTGTATTTTTGCTTATAAAAGAAAGCATATACACTTGTGATGTTCCTTTCTCTCATTGCTTGTTGGGCCATGCCCAACGGGTTGATGGTGTGTTCTTTATATATTGCAAACACTGGGCGTTTCATCTCTTGATTGTTGCTATCGATCCCATACACTACTTTTGGAGAATATAGTATCTTTTTGGTAGTGTTGAAATCAGGTAGCTTGTCGGTCGTCTTGGTGATCAATACTAAATCGTCATGGTGTGGTTTTAAATGTGCATACAATTCTTCGGCCAAGGTAGCGGAGTTCATTGGGATCAAGTACTTCTCTTGTTTTAATATCATCTTTCTCATGTCTTCCTCTTTTTTAATCCCATAGATCGGAACACCCGAAAAATGTTTGTGCTTGTTGTATTTGAACATATACTCCTTGTTAATCGTATTCAAAAATTCAATAGAACCGTCACATATGTCTTGATCGGTTGCAATGTAATTCCTACTTGTATTTAGTACGTGTTTGAGATATGGGTAGAGGTGACTCCTAATTGTATTCAAGGTTGTGGCCCCTATAAGATGGTCATATATAAAGCTCCACTCATCCATGAAAATGGTGTACTCTTTAAAATCAAATTTACTCAATTTGCACAAGCTATCTAATTGAATGACAATGTTATCTCCTTGCTTCAACGAGTCGTCCTCATCGTTGTAGATTTTACAATTGATTCCCGCCTCATTGAACTTTGTATATTGATCTTCGGCTAAACTTACTCTTGACACAATGCTAATGAGCTTCATTCCATTTCTCTTTTCAAGTTTGGCATTAGTATGGTCCATGAATGTTGTTGTTTTTCCGGTGGCACAACCCGATTTGATAATGTATGACTCTCCAAATTTTAGAATGTCCGATCCTTGCTTCTCTTGTAATTTGGGACGCCTTATGACCTTATGAGGTTTGATCTTGTTCCTTGGAAGTCTTTTCATTTTATGATGATTGACGGCTATCTTCTTCTTTGCTTTGGAAAGTAGCCATGTGATTGAATCAAACTCGTTGGGTTTGCATGCATTCCATATCTTGATGTTGTTATCATGGTCATACTTCGGTTTGGTCTTTGAAAATTCATCCCATTTTGTGAGTTGGTTCAATCCCTTCATGGCATTGGTAAAGAGCCGAAAATCTTGGTATGTATCAATGATATCATGAGGTAGCATGCTCAATATGTTATCAATGTCTTTATCGCTTAAGTCATAATATACCTCTCCTTCTTGAGTGTATTCCTCTTGAGGCTTGATCTCAAACTTTCCGGTTTTTCATTTTTTTTAGAAGTGGATGTGTAAATGTGTTCCAACAAGAATTGCTTTATTGCCTCCGGCATTTCCTTGATGGATGTATCATGGTAAACGGTGTAGTCCTTGTGAATGATGCCCTTATCTATATCATATATGTGACTATGTGGTGCTACAATGTATCTTCCATTTGAGATTATGTCAATTTCATGGGCACTCTTCGAACGGGAAAAATCCTTGTCATATTCAAAATACAAGTGAAATCCTCCTCTACAAGATCGAGCGGTATAGGTATTGAACACCCTTGGATCTTTTCCAAAAACAAGAGTCCATGGATGGTTATCCATATCCCACTTATTGGTATCCAAATCTACCACAATTATCTCGTTGACTAAACCACCAATGATGCCAACATTGAAATTTTTGTTTGGCTCTATGCCTTTATATTGCTTGGTTTTGTCGGTATAGAAACCTTTACTATCTTTATGTGGTTTTTTAGAATTGACCATCAACTTAAACTTGATCATATCTTGAAGGGGACGAGTATCATCATATATAGTGACAAAACTTTGGTAGGACATCTTTCTTATATACATGTACTGCTCTTTTCTTTAAGTAGTTTATAGACATGGACGAAACGGAAAAAATCTATATTTGCAAGATTTTTTCTGCCTCTTTTTTCAGCCTATACATTTCTCGTCTTTTGGCATTGATCTCATCCTTATGTAGGGCGTAAAATCTCCTTCAAGACTTTTTTACAAGCTCTCTCACTTGATCTACATGGGTGTCTCTATAACGCTTTTGGGCGACTTTCAAGGCTTCGCTACGAGCCATTATTGGTATATACATGCAATATAACCTTTAAGTTTTTTATTTGTCATAAAGTGAAACTTAGATTTACTATATACATCAATTTCCAATTATGACAAGGTCTTAAGGTCAAAATCGCAAAAAAAAAAAAAATTGACCTGGAGATTTTCTGCTCCGAAATGGTCAGAATTGAATGTCACAAAGTGGGAATTAATATTACTATATAGATCAATCTCTAATTGTGACCAATGACGCCAAAGACAGTCAAAAGTTGCTCAAACTTGATCGAAAAACTCGAAAAATGACCCTAAAATGTCGAAATCGCAAAAAATTGAGTCGGAGATTTTAAACCCTAAATAACCCATATGGGGTTGTCATAAAGTGGAACTTGATATTACTATATACATCAATCTCACTTTATGACACCCGCGAAAAATACTGCCGAAATTTGGGCGAAAATAGAGATCGAAAATATTAAAAACTGTAGCCTGCAGATCATAAAATGTTTTTCTGTTTTTTCTCTACCTTTTCGAAAATAGAAGAAAAAAATGCCGATCAAAAAAAAAAATGACAATAGTACTTATTAGTACTCAGTCGGGTGCCATCTGTCCTTCCGTATAGCCGGTCAAAATCCGACCGACCCGTCCATCGTCCCGTCCATCGTACCGTCCATCTCCCGGTCCAAACAAACGTAATTATAATAAAGATCTCCATATATCGTTAACAGATCTACACGTCAAAGGCATCGCGATGACGGCGATGGGGACGATGGACGGACGATGGACGGGACGATGGACGGGACGATGGACGGGACGATGGACGGAAGGCCGGACGCGTTGGTCGCCACATGGACGACATGCACGAAGACGCAACCTGGTTGGTTGATTGCAGAGATCATAAACCGTGACAAGTGGCTGCACGCAATACGAAAATAGGGGTGCAGCAGTATAAACGAGGTGCAGCAGTACAAAATAGTAGTGCAGCAGTATATAAAACGAGGTGCAGCAGTGACATAAAATATAAATATTGCAGTAGTATAAACATGGTGGCGAATAAAATAGTAGTGCAGTATTATAAACGAATATCAAGATGGATATTATTATAAACACAATTCACGTTTTGTCGTTATAAATGCATTGAGCGTTAACTGTTTATATGACAGTATATATTTTTTGAAATCATTAGTATAAACGATAAACTTGCCAAAAATCTAAATAAATGTTTGCAGAAATACCCGAATTTTATTTTCAGATAAATTGCGAAATATATATATATATCGCAGACATATATTAATTTTTAGTTACGACGACATGACAGTATATTTTTAGGTGTCATGTCATAGCAAAAACCCTGGACATAACAGTATATAACTTTTGGAAATAATTAGTATAAACGATACACTTACCAAAAAAATAATTATATACTTGCAGTAATATCAAAGTTTTATTTTCAGACATATTGCGAAAATGTATTTATATCATAGATATGTATAAATTTCAGCTACGACGATTTTTATAGAAATATAAATAGTTATAGCTTGGTCGATTATAAAGGATCTAAACAAAACATATATAATTACGTATCAACTTATATTTCAGTATTAATATTAAGTCTAAACTGTAGGAGGCAGTAAAACCTTCTACTTGACAGTGACTGTGAAACTACTGGTGGATCATATATAGTGCAGGGTTCTATATTATGCACTATATAAGACTAATCAAGCTATGTCGATTCTTAGGAACTATGTCCAGACTCATTGCATATATTTGCAGTAAGAATTAGGTATTATATTGACTTTTGCCATGCGGCTGTTTTTACTCTAGAAATCTCAACTGTTTCTTTGGCCTTGGCCATTACTTATTCACTCAGCTCTCTGAGGTAATCCTAGTCAGCATGGCCAAGTCTCATCAACCTATCATATGCTTGTACTACATTATCATGCAGTATGATGTGCCAGTATTCTACATGTCACATTATTACACAGTACAGTGGTACTGTGTACTCCCATATAAGGGGGGTCTCTTCCTCAACAGGGGTCTCGGGCGCTAATGCTGTAAGGCGCGTATGACACTTCTGGCATGTATGACATTGCTGAGTCATCCGCGCATGACACCGTGTGTTGTCCTAGCACAACTCCCCCCCCCTTCAGGTGGGAAGCGTCCTCGCTTGTGCTTAGATGCACAGTCGTTAGGCTGATTCGGAGCCCATGGTGTCCCACTCGCTGTCGTCGGACATCACTGGTGGCGGCGTAGGGCTGTACTCCGGCATCAAGGTCACCGGCTCCTCGTCAGCTTCTTCCGGATTAGCGCAGACTCTTTCATCGTTGAGATCTGTCTCATTTTCATCTCTCCAAAGCAGCTCCGCTAGGTATTCACACACCGCTGCGATTGCCCCCACGGGTTGTTCCACCGGTAGAGAGCTGAATAATTGTTTAAGCAAGGCTGCGGGGATGCCATACACGTGCCATCCAGCTCAGTTGATTGACGATATGAACATTGTCTTCCACGTGCGAGTCTTCCGGCTTCTGGCTCGAGGCGGCCTCGGCCAGTTCTTGCTCCTTTAGCCCCGCGATGGTGTTATATCTTCCTGTTGTCTTCGGTGTCTTGCGCTTTCTGTTATTCTTCCGAAGTGCAGCGGAGTCCACCTTGTCCAGCTTCCTTTTATTTGCTTGCTTGCCATGACCTCCATCAACCTTACTCACCAAAGCCGTACCATCAGCAGCAGGAGCAGCAGTTGCTAAGTTGATACGCTTGCGGACATGAGCATGGTGCACCGCTTGGGTGGCGGCGAGGCCAACACGATATTCGAAAAAACGTATTGATGTTGCCTTGGACGATGGGCTGTAGTCTGCAATGGCGGATTGGAACCGAGCAATCGCATCTGAGGCTGGCACGTCACCAGAGGTCGCATCTGAGGCTGGCACGTCCTCCACCGGGACCTCGCGGAGGTTGCACGCATGCGTCCGCTTGCTGAGATGGGTGCACGGCAGCCTCACCCGACACACGCAACGCTACATCAGGGGTTTCCCCCCCCAGGCCTTGAGGGAACGAGGATTCCTCCTCGCCAAGCTCCGGGGCATCCGAAGCCCGACCGTCTTCCACCAATGAATCGACGGCCTCACCAGGCGCCCCCTCCAGGGACGTAGGGTCACCGACTGCCTCCTCTGCCAATGAATTGACGGCCTCACCAGGCGCCCCCTCCAGGGACGTAGGGTCACCGACCGCCTCCTCCGCCACATTGGGGGGGTTCACAGCCTCTTCAAGCGTTTCCAAGGTCGCGAGTAACAGATCTTGGCGCTTACGATCTGCAGCATTTAGGGGTTGGAGCAAGGCTGCTTGTGAAAGGTTTTCGAGCTCTAGGTGAAGAGACCGTAGCAAGTCGATGGGCAGAGTGGGATTTGATTGGGTTGGGGCGGAACCGGGCGTTGCCGCTGGAGGCGGCGGGCAGAAAATAGGGCTCGTGCCCTTCATACTGTACAGTTGTTTGTCAATAGCCACCTTGAAGATATGCTTACACATCCGGCCTTGCTTGGCAATGTGGCATGTTCCCAAACCCAGGTGCAGCGGTTGGGACACCTGAGTGGAATTCGACGGCATTTTCTCCCAAGCATTCGTCACCCAGGCGCGAGTGACATGCCAGGTACAGTATATTATCCATTTTTTGCATAGTCTTCACCAAACACTGCTTTGATTGCATTGACCTCTGCGACGTCCATGTCAATTATGAAGGTAGGTCGCCATGGCCGACCAAGCCGGGGAGCAACTCTGGATTGGACGGCACGGAGAAACTTTGATAGTTCAGCGGCGTCCGTTCGCTGCAAAATAGCATTGGCAAAAGGAAAGCCATTGCCAAACTCGTTGACCAAGCTCATCGTTGCCAGTTCATAGCCATACCGGTTAACACCGAAGGTAGTGTCCATGAGAGTGGTTTGCGGGTTTTGTACCAACTCGCTCAACTGCGCAGCGGTCATAATACCCAAAGCGAATGGAACAATGACAAGGGGCTCAGTTGTGAGGCATATGCTGGTGAAGGTTTTGTGCTTGTCGCAGAACTTGCTATCCGCAGGTACCCCTGTGAAGGAAAATGACAGTGGTTTATTCCAACCTGGTATGATACAGTGAATGAACTGCCCATCATGCAGGTATAACTAAGGAATGCGATGTAAGGAAACGGTTGTTGCGTGCAGGCTATGGGCAAGTGTGTAATGCAATATTGCCTATTCTCCCGGGGGTGGGTTAACCCACCGTAAGAGGGGTTTACGGTGGGTTACCCAACCCTAAGCATTCCACATTTCCCGCGTACTCCGCGCGATAACAGGTGGTTAACCCCGTGAAAAATAACAACTAGACGCCCATACGGAGCTGGCAAAATCACCAACAACCCAAGCAGGGCTTTGGAAACTCACAAAACTCATGCCGCCGTCAACCCAAACCAGAAATCCATAAAAAATATGTTGGTCGTTTGCTTACCGTCCCGTCAGGTGCCTGTCTGTGGTCGGGATTCGCGTTGGGCCCTTCAAGAGTTCGCCGATAACTGTAGTGACCTCTTTGAATACCCTCTCGACGGACGCGGAGGTAGTAGGCTATGACCCAGGGAAGGCAACGAGCAAGCTCTTCACTGTCAAATTCAAATACGATGGTGACGTGCACGACAAGGCTTTGAAGTTCGTGGAGGAATATCTGGTCGATGAACCACCGGAGAACGAACGCGACGAAGAGGAGGCACCAACCGAGACAACCTTAGCTCTTGTTGTTCGCAGTGGCAACGGCTCTGACTCGGCCGACCCAGCAGCACCACTTGTTCGCCCTAGGCCTCGCAGGAATTACCGTTAATATGCGCTTACCCCGAGTAATGTGAGTATTTCTTCTAAAATTTACATGATATTTTGCTGTATACCCAAATATGCCGGATTAGCGCGCGGGGTTGGCTATCTTGACTTTGGGCATGCATGTGATAAATCGTGATGCCTCAACACATTATCAAACCTTAAAAAGTCTTAACATGCCATCAGAGATGAGGTATATAGCCTAGGTGAACCTACCAATACGTCCGGTTTTTGGTAACCCACCGTAAGCAATTACCTCAACCCACCAGTCGACCCTATCGACTTGGCATATCCTTTTCATAAAATAAATCAGTCGGAGTGCATTATATTAGGGTATCTACGGTCGAAAGGACTCATAATAGTTATCCCGAAGCATAGGTTCGATGCCTCAACTCGATTTGTGCATGAGTTATAGGCCATTCAAAATTGCTCTTACGGTGGGTTAACCCACCTTAACCCCGGGAGAATAGGCAATATACCTCCGACATGACCCTGTGTCGCTGCACTTCGACAACCGGTCGCAGTGCACCGCAGAATCTCTGGCCGTTGGTAATAGAGAATGCAATCACTGTTTAGTTCTACCCATTTCTCAATCGAAACCAGAGGATCGTCATCCAGCATCCAGGACTCTTTGGCAACGAAAGTGCGAGCATTCCAAAGGTCATGCTTCGAGAAGCAGTCGTCACGCGTGGCCTGTGACAAAGCAGCCACCAAAAGATGTAAAAGGAAAATAGGGGGTCGGGGCATGGGTCAAACAGTCAGCAGTGGCGTATGGGGCATGGGGCATACGGTGTGCAGTGGGGCATGCATGGGGCATGTAGCATGGGGCATGGGGCATGAGGCATGAGGCATAGGGCATGGGCATGATGGCGCATGGGGCATGGGGCATGGGCATAAGCATGGGGCATGGGCATGGAGCATGGGGCATGGGGAATACGGTGTACCGTGGGGCATGGGGCATAAGGCATGAGGCATAGGGCATGCGGGGCGATACTTGATGGCTTGATGGGGCATAGGGCATGGGGCATGGGGCATGGGGCATGGGAGCATGGGGCATGGGGCATGGGGCATAGGGCATGGGGCATAGGGCATGGGGCATGGGGGGCATGGGGCATGGGGCATGGGGCATAGGGCATGGGGCACGGGGCATGGGGCATATGCGTGGGGCATGGGGCATGGGGCATGGGGCATACGTGCGGTGGGGCATGGGGCATGGGGCATGGAGCATGGGGCATGGGGAATACAGTGTACCGTGGGGCATGGGGCACTACATGGGAAGCGTGTAGAGGGGGAGTATCCTTATTAAATACAATTGTAATCCTTAAGTACCTTCTGTATTTTGTCAGGATTTACCAGTATTTCGGAACGCTTCCCATGTAGTGAGCACCTACGGTTATCTATGGCAGATCTGTATAAGCCGACACCGTGATCGATCAACAGAACGTTAACACCGTAAGGGCGAATTCGTTTTTAGCAGTATGGGATCAGTATGAGGGCGGAAACATCCATAACTACCACGGTAGTCAACTATTGGATATTTATGAAGTATTAGTGTCCATATTGGGGACTTGGGCGAGGTCCCTCAACCCTTCAATGCCCACCAAACTCGGTTTATCGAGTGAAGGACTTTGTGGAAAGTGCAGGGGTGTTCTGCTGCCAGGTGACAAAAGCGTACTCTATGGAGAGTGCTCTAAAGGCTTCAAATCAAGGATGTGGTATTTTCCCCCATTGGTATACACCATGATACGTCATCGCCCACTCATAACATCAAGTCAATAGTGGTGGCATGTTCATGGCGCATGCCCAAAAATGCCCCCAACAGCTGTTCAACAGAATTTCCTTAAGTATGGTGACGATGGGTCACATATATTCATGTGTGCACATACGGTGCGAGTGATAATGAAGTGCCATATCATCCACCTAGTTTCGCAATATAAGATATGCGAAAAATCGTGGCAAATGGATGTCTAGAACTTGAGTTATTGCCGAAAACGTGAAAATATGTTCCTAGAAAACAGGATCAGTATGAGCAGTATGGCAATTCGCCCTTAAGGTGTTAAATGTTGCCATTATTGAATTATATTATATATATTACTGTTTGGGAAACATTTAGCGTGATCGCCAGATTGGATCAGTAGAACGTTAAATGTTGCCATTATTGAATTATATTATATATATTACTGTTTGGGATACATTCCGCGTGATTTATAAGTCTATACGGGAATTGTTGCCAATATCATATATTATATAACATATTACTGTTTTGGATACATTCCGCGTGATTTATAAGTCTATACGGCAATTGTTGCCAGAATCAGAATATATTAGATATATTAGTGTTTTGGATACATTTACCGTTTTTCTCTTCCGATATCTTATCATTAATTCTAAAAAACCCCCCGAAGAAATTACGGATTTGGAGAATGAGGAGTTAACTTCAAGAAAAATCTAATAAGATCGTCTGAAAAATTTGAAACAACGAAGAAATTCTAAGCTCCAAATTATTCTCTCCAAGTAAATTGAAGATGCAACTAATGTATCTCTCCTCGCTTGGCTAGTAAAGAAACCTAAACCTTCACAAATCAAAACATAGTTGTCTACAATGTTATCATTCACATCTGTATCAGCGTGTTGAATTTTGAAATTAGCTTGTTGAGTACCTGTTTCATTACCTGCTAACTGAAATAAACACATTACACCAAAAGTATTTGAAGGGAATTCCAATATTCGAGTACCTTGACCAGCTATAGGTTGTATTCTAGGAAAATTAGACATATCAAGATTTTCATATTGTAAAGTTTTTGTTGTTAACTTATTGCAATCTATATCATTACATTCTATATCCTTGCAACCTGTTATGTCACCCGACATATTAATTCTGAAATATTCAGTTGTACTACCATCAGGTTTCTTTTGAAAATTTATAAAATATATAGTTTCAGCACTTGATACGTCAACACCAGCGGTATTTAGATTAATAAAACAATTACCAGAAGTTTTTGTTCCAAATAAATCAATATTTGTTTGATTATTGGTAGTATTGTTTATTTCTCCATTGACTCTTGCATTTCCATCTACATCTAAACCGGAAATTTTTACACTTGCTCCAATGGTTGCCGGTTCCAAAACATTATTTGTTTCGGTCCATTTTGAAGTTTGTACAGGATTGTATGTTTGACCATTAACGGTATCACACGTGCGCGTCCTTCTGGCATGTCGCATCTTTGCAGTTGCACGTTCCAGCAGCTTTCCATAGCGCTGAACCACTGCTTCTCAAGTTGTCCATACCAGATCGCTCAGCCACAGAAAGCGCAGCTTTGGCTTGGCGTTTGTCATTCCGAGCATCCTTAGCGTTCGCAAGTTTCGGGCGACCTGATCCATTAAAAACGACGGGGGTTACGGGTAGCTGTGTGGGAAGCGCGTTTCTAAGAAACTCAAAAGCTCGGTCTAGAGCTTCTGTGTCCGAGTCACTCAGGCGTTCTTCAGCGCATTCAGAGCCTTCTGCGCTCAAGCACATACTGAAACGCTGAAACGCGCGTTCTGAATTACGGAATGCGCGAAGCAAAACTGGTAGAGGTGTTCCGCACTCTCTATACTTGGGGAAACAAAGTCCGAATAAAGGGACTGTGAGATGCGTGGCCGCACACGCCGTTCTTCACTAAAACTGCGGTGAAGGGGCGCCGTGTGCTTGCGGACAGTGCTCAAAACGGACTATCTTTGAGTTTGAATTGAAGTCACTTCTGCTGATATGCGGGCGTTTATCAACGCCGTTGGACACCGGTCAAGTCTCGAGGTACGCCAGGTCAACAGTATTTGAACTCGAAAATTCAAAACTTATCGGATACTTTGACTCAGCCTCGCGTGCAATATATCAACTCTGGTATCGCAAACGAAGCACAAGCAGAAACGCTTCATGCCATCGTTGAACAGTTCATATTCCATCTCGCGCATTTTGACCCGTACTCCGCAGTTTCGAGTATAATTCGGCCACGAAAAATCATTGGTCGACTCTGGACGTCATAACTCAAATGTCCAAATCAGACATCTGTGAATATCTTTCATTTTTGTGGACGAGGACGTGAAGTCCCTTTTCATCAAAGCACTCGACCCGGACGCCACCTTCTACCAACCGGTGGTGTCCCGTTTGCTCCTTCACGACCAGCGAGCCGCCCACGACCTACTCACCATTCAGCAGTGGGTGCGGGAGTGCTACGGCGAGCACGTGCGGGCGGGCACCGCCACCGCATCCGCACACCGGTACTCCCACGGCACGCACTTCATGGAGAAGGGCGTTGATGGGTCGGGTGCGGCGGGTGAGATCGAGGACTTACGGACAATGGTACTCGACTTGAAGAGACAATTGGCCACCTTCCTCGTCGCCGCCGAGTCCGAACCGTCTCCGCGGGGGTTTACCCCTCGCGCGGACAAACCGGACCGCCGGGTCAAGACCCGTTTCGCAGCCTCGCCCCTCCCCAAAGGGGGGAATTGGTCTCAGTCCGTCTCACGGAAGGTGGCCTTCCACCGCGAGAGCGGTGCGACAATCCCGTACTGCCAAAATCAGGTGTGTGCTAAGGGGAAAGCGAGGCATTGGCACCGGGACTGCCCGAACGGGGGCAGGGCCGGGCTCTCGGCGTTCGCCTTCGCCGAGGAGGCCGAGAACTCCGTGCTTGCCGCGAAGTTCCAGCACGCCATCGACCACGGCGACCCCGTGGAATTCGACGCCCTCTGCATGCTTGCGGGCGGGAAGCCGGAGGTCTTCACCGATCTTTCGGCGTGCTCGTTCTGCGAGGAGGACGGTGAGGTCCTCGTGTCCGCTGTCGCCGAATTCTCTGAGATGGCACACGCGGCTGGAGCTTCCACGTTCAACGTCAACACCTTCACTGCCGACTTGCCGGTGGTGTCGGAGCCGGCCGCGCACTCCCCGCCCGCGTCGGTTGAGTCCGAAGAGGAATGGACCGGTCCGCCGAACCCCTTCTGCCCTCCCGTCACCCGCACGTTTGCCGATTTCATTGAGAGTACGGGAATTGCGTTGGGAGCGCCCGACGAGCCGGCCGCGAGCATGAACTTGCTCTCCGCGGTTGAGACGCCGGAGCGCGTGATCGACTACAAGCCCGCGGCTTACGCCGCGTGCGGCGATGACGGCAAGGGTGCCTCGGTGGCACCGCCGCGGCCACGGTACGGCTGCGGGAACGGCATTCCGAGGTTCGCGAGGTCTCTCCTCACATCCTCCTTGGTGTGCGCGCTCTTTATGATTTGTGCCACCGCCGCGCCGCACGCCGTTGCCGGTGTCGGTGGTGCCGGTGCGCGCACATGCACGGGTCCACCGGTCGGTGGTGCTACGTCCGCTGGCTCGGCGGTCCCGGCTGCGGAGGCTTCGCCAGCTGACATGATTCCAGACATGCCATGTGCCATTCCGCCTCGTCGCCAACGGCGGGAGCAGAGACGCCAGGGACTCTACATGGCTCCGATGCCGTGGCATCCCGGGCCGCCGCCGCCTGCCGAGTTGTTTGTGGACGGCCCTCCGCTGTCGCCGGCTTCATCTTCAGATGACGAGGCTCCACCGTCGGGCGGCACTTGGCAGCACCCTGGTACGGTGCAGCCTCCCGTGATCGAGAATCCGTCAATTCCTTCTACGAATGATTCATCACCGGCCCCGGGGGCCGGCAACTGCTTCACAGTCACGCTGCTCCGAGCCGGGCAGACAGCTCCGAGGACCACTAGTGGCTAGAGTTAGTCACGCCGTGCCTGCCTGGGAGTTGGCTGTGGTGTAGCCTCCTAGATGTGCAGAAGGGCTCTCTGAGTTTGAGCTGTGTTTAGGGTTTTAGCAGAGTAACAGCAGTATCTGACAATCTTGCTGTGACCTGGGACCGCCCTGACCAAGAGTACAGGCCCCCAGTTGTGCTACAGTTTCCTCCTGAAGTTGAGTAGGGAGTTTGTTTGCTTCGTTCACTACAAGCTCCGGTCACCACCCTAGGTGGTGTGCTGGATGTGACACACCGACAGTAAAGACTGTCACCTGTCACTTCCTATAGTAGGCTGGGTGACCGTCACCAGTAGACGGAAACACCCGTTAGTATTTATGTGTATCTCTTTTATCAATCTGAGACTTTTACCGTTCTGATATCGAAACCCTTAACACAGGGTTTATTCTCCGTTATCCGATATATACACCCGACTATATATCTGACAAGTGTCGGCTTTTGCAGAATCGTGACCGTTTTTGCAATTTATGTCCGTTTTTGCATCCTTTTTTTTCGCGTACCTCTGTTTTTAACTGCGCCCAGTGGGGGGGCTCCGCCCCCTCACACCCCCCCGTAAGTACACTTTTTTCTTCCAGACTGAGCCCAGTGGGGGGGCTCCGCCCCCACACCCCGTAAGTGCACTTTTTTTCTTCCAGGCTGCGCCCGGTGATCCGCCCCACCCCCCCGTAAGTACACCTTTTTTTTGGTGACTGTGTCACCAACTTGCATTCTGGGAGCTTTGCAGACTGCGTCACATGTCGTGAAACTTGGCGACCACCTATCTGAACACAAAGTGTCGACGACGACAACGACAACGCTTTGCGGGCGTCATCGTCATCGTCACCGTGTCCTGTGACACTGCACTGCACTGCACTGTCTATGTCTATGTCTCAGACTGTCACCAACTTGCACTCTGTCAGACTGTCACCAACTTGCACCCTGCGAGCTCCTGTGTATAATTCCCAACGCTCATGACACTGTCACCAACTTTCATTCTGGGAGCTTAGCTTTGCGGACTGCGTCACATGTCGTTAAAACTGGCGACCACCTACCTGATCACAAAAGTGTGACGACGTACACGACACTTTAAACTTTACTAGGCGGATCGATCTCAAAAGGAGATCTCCACTAGGCCATCTGACCGTAGGATCATGTGCGCGACAACACTTCGCTTTTTGCATCCCAACATGCCATGCCACAACGCGAGGGTGGCGTCGCGATAAATGTACGCGACTGCAGTGGCACTGTCATCGTTAGCGTCTGGCGATCGTGAGATCGGAAGTTCGTCTGTGTCGCCCGTTGGGATTCGCGCTTTGCTGCTGCTGCTGATTAAGTAAGGTAAGTAAGTAAGTAAGTAAGGTAATTTGGTCCGGTTCGAAATCATAACACATAAGGAGCAGAGGTAACACCGCATGGGCCCTCCGTCGGAGACGGGAGGGTATAAACACAGAGTGAGAGTCAAGCGTGACACACGATTCGACGACGCCCGACGTTCGGTTGTAGCCTCTCGACGCCGCAACTACTCCACTCGAATGATGTGGGTTTCGTTCTGGTGAAAATTTCCTCAAGTGCGAAAGCATCGAAGCATTAGTCATATCGGACCCACCCTAGTCTGAATTGATGGCACCTCTCACCACGATGCAAACTAGTAAATATAATCACATTCATGTACGCACAGATCACTTCTCTGGTGTTCAGTGCGCCCTGCCCTTCGGGAAACGCTCGAATGGCAGGTGCGCGCTTCGTGGAAGCGCCAAGAACATTTGTTTCCTTCCCAGACGTCTGGACCTCGCAATACTGCCACTTAAGACCCTCAGTGCACAGTGTAAACAACGCGTCGGAAATCGCCAATTTATGTCGCTGCATGCGCAAGCGGTTCCAAGGGAGCTCGAGGTAGAGGACGAGGAGGTATGTCCTTTATTCTGAATATGTGGTTTAGCCTTCAGGGACTTTCATCTCCCTTGCATTTTTTTCAAGTAAGGACACTAAAAGAAGGGAGACATTTCGTATCCTATAGCTGCAGTAGCTGAAAGGATTTATTGAGCTGGGATCCTTATGCATTCCTACAGTGGCACCTCCCGCAAGTTCACGGGCAAACTGATAGTTAGATAATGAAGCAACAACGGTCTCTGAGAGCCTGCTCGTGTACCATCTCATGTCGACCCAGCTTCGGGCGCTACCGTGAGCCGACAGCGTTACCGCACGCAACGGACTCAGGGAAGGGCGTGTCAACTTGCCCCAGGACTGTTCTCTGGCAGTTTGGACCGTCCCTATCAGAGTGAATAGCATCTCTACGGAGCTTTTGAGTCAGAAAAGCGCTGAAAAGCGCTGAGAGAAACTTGCTGCGGACGTCTTAGGAAGCGCGTGCGCGATTCGGGAACCCAGTTTAGGTGGTGGAACATTCTTAGTCTCTGTGTTCTTTCAGTGCGATTGAAGCTGCAACGTCAGTGCAGATGGGTGTAATACACCTTTGATTTAGACGCAGCTCGCGACGCGACGTAACACAGCCCCTTGTTGTATTCCTGCTTGTCGGCGCGACGTAAGACAGCTCTTTGTGATATACGGGGCTCTCGGCACGGGAAACCTCTCCATTGCATGAGGGATTCTCAGTGCCACGTCAGGCCGACTACATGAAGCAGACCCGACCCGACCAGAAGGGCGAGGTGGTTAACCAACAAGGCGACGTGGTCGTCCTCAAAAATCTGGACCACGACGCCCCTCGTGGCTGCTGGCTCGAGTTTGAAGGTATCATGCTTTACAGCATTTTTCCGAGGAGTTGAATAATTCCACACAACACCCCTCTTCAAACGCAGTTGCACCCATTCTGTATTTCAGCCATGTGTCTGCAGACCACGTTTGGTGCAGTACCTTCACTGGAACTTGTAAGATGCACTCTTGTCGCATACACACGGAACGCGGCGCCTCGGCCACAACACGCTTACACAAGCCCGTACCATTCTGCCAAGGTTTGCCGGCGTCCTTGGTTTGTCACAAGTAGATTTGGACCATCGTGTCCATATTCAGGCATCGATTTGGGATCAAGTTTTTCTACTCAGGCCACTCAGGCCTACCAGGCATTCCCGTGGTCTTTCGTGGTCTGATATAAGTGATCTCCAGTACTGGTTCTCCGTGGTAAAGTTAGGCGTACCTTTATACGTTTGCTCACTTCTCCGATACTGTACAGAAGAACGCTTTCGCCTCGGAAGACGAGGGATTGTCGTGCTTTTATCCACGACTTGCGATGCGTCACGAGATCTGCTGGCGGCGCAGTGTCACAAGACTGTTTTCTTGGTTCCCGCCACACCCCGCACTTCGCCGATCCACAAGGAGAGGCAGGGCGCATCTGAGCAAGCAGGCGGAGCGCAGGGGCTTGCTTGCTCCGATGCGCCAACGTCCACCGGGGCCCTCAGGAAGTGTTAGGCGCATCTGGGCATGCGGGCGGAGCGCAGGCGTTAGACAGGGGAACGACAGGGAGAGGTTGGGCACGTCTGGCCCCTGCAGGAGGAGCGCAGGGGGTGCTTATGTGGCGCCGTGAGCCGCTTTGCTTCGCATACATGCTGGACGGGGCATCATGCTCCTCCGGTGTTAAGGTGAAATGGTCCGAAGACCGTGCTGGCGTGCTCACTGACAGGGTGCGTGCGTAGCCCTTCAACGCCCCCTCCTTGCTGGGTTCTTCCTGGAGCTGGCGGCTCGACAATTCCACTGCGATGCGAGGGCCGCGATTGGGGTGTCGCTTGGACCGGCATAACGCCGGAGGGAACGCATGGTCGAATAGTGCTTGGCAGAGTCGGCTGTTGCTTTTTTGGGAGGCGCCAATCATCGCACTAAGGGCGGGTCTCGGTGAGGTGGTTTGCAGGCGATGTGGGGCGCAGTGGTAAATCCGCTGAGTCACATCACGAGGTACATCGTAGCCACTTCTGAAACCCCTGCCGACCTTGCACAACGCTTCCCACCTGACCCCTCCCGTACGATGCCCGATGCTTCCCACCTGA